>WSYH01007494.1:0-32905 GCA_036426205.1 Ascaphus truei | reverse complement strand
GTGTGTGTGTGTGTGTGTGCATGTAACTAGTATGCGTGAGTGTGCATGTGTCTAATATACGTGTGTGTGCATGTATCTAGTATGTGTGTGTGTGTACATGTACCTAGTATGCGTGTGTGCATGTATCTAGTATGCGTGTGTGTGCGCATGTATCTAGTATGCGTGTGTGTGTGTTTTTGCGCATGTGTGTGTGCATGTATCTAGTATGCGTGTTTGTTTGTACATGTACCTAGTATGCGTGTGTATGCATGTACCTTGTATGCGTGTGTGTGCATGTACCTAGTATGCGTGTGTGCATATATATAGTATGCATGTTTGTGTGTACATGTACCTAGTATGCGTGTGTTCATGTATCTAGTGTGCATGTGTGCATGTACCTAGTATGTGTGTTTGTGTGTACTATGTATCTAGTATGCATGTGTGTATCTATTATGCATGTGTGTGCGTGCGTGCGTGCGTGTGTGTGCATGCGCATGTATCGCATGTGTGTGTGTGTGTGTGTGTGTGTGTGTGTGTGTGTGTGTGTGTGTGTGTGTGTGTGTGTGCGCATGTGTCTAGTATGCATGTTTGTGTACATGTATCTAATATACGTGTGTGTGGTGCATGTATCTAGTATGATGCGTGGTGTGTCTGCTGTATCTAGTTGCTAAGTGGGTGCATGTTGTCTAATGTATACTGTTTGTGCATGTACCTAGTATGGCGTGTTTCATTATCTTAGTCATTTGGGTGGCATGTAGTCTATTACGTTTTGTGTGCATGTAGTCTAATATACTGTGTGTGGTGGCATGTATATAGTATAGGCTGTGTTTGTGCCCCTGTATCTATGTAATTGGCGTTGTGATTGTATATATTCATAGTTTTGGTGTGTACATTAAACCTAGTATGGTGTTGTGTTCATGTATCTAGGGTGCGGGGTGTGCATTGTACCCTCATATTAATGTTTCGTTTGTGTGTCACTATTTATCTAGGTTATGCATTATTTCTAGTATTATGCATTTGGTGTTCTTTTTCTTTATGATCTTCGTGTTTGTTGACATGTCTCTGGGGGGGGGGGGGCGGGGGGTGTACGCAGGTGTGTGTGTGTGCATCGTACTGTGGTGTTGTGTGTGTGTGTGTGTGTGTTGTGTGTGGGTGTGGTGTGTGTTAGTTGTGTGTGTTGTGTGTGTGTGTGGGGTGTGCGCCTGAGTCTCTAGTATGCATTTTTGTGTGCCCTTTCTACGTCTTTGCCTTGTCGTGATAGCCCTGGGGGTTTTCTCCTCTCCTTTTTTTTTGGCCTAGGTCCCTCTCTTCTAAGTTTTTGCCTTTTGCTCTCTGTCTTTTATGTTTCCGTTTCCTCTCGCTCTCCTGTTGTGTGCATGTATCCATATACATTGTGTGTGTGCATGTATCTAGTTATGGCGTGTGTTTTAGTGTCATGCCTGTTACTGTAGTATGCGGTGTGTTATGCATGTATCTAGTTATGCCGTGGTGTGCATGCTATCTAATATACGTGTATGGGGTGTGCGTTGTATCTAATATACGTGTGTGTCGAGTGACTGTATCCTAATATACTGTGTGTGGTGGCATGTATCTAATATACGTGTTTTGCGTATCGTATCTAGTAATGCCGTGTGTGTGTGTGCATGTATAGTGATGCGTGTGTGTGTGGTGCCTTTATCTAGTGTAATGCTTGTGTGTGCACTTTATCTAATATACTTGTGGTGTGCATGAGCTTTCTCTTCATAGATCGCGTTGTGTCGTGTTGCATTGCTACTCTAGTCATGCCTTTTCTCTTCGGGTCTTCTCTTTTTTTCGGTGCCTGTATCTATATGGCGTGTGTTTACATGATTAATCTACGTGTGTGTGTGAATGTATCTATAATTCCTGTGTGGTGCATTTATCTAGTATCGGTGTGGTTCCTGTCTCTCTTGGTGTGTGTGTTGTGTGTGCCATGTATCTAATGTGTGTGTGTGTGTGTGCATGTAGCTAGTGTGGTGTGTGCATTATCTAGTAATGTCGTGTGTGTGCATTGATCTATTATGGCTGCAAGTAGGTGCGGGATGGGAGATATGACTTGGGGAGGACGTGGACAGGGAGTGTTTGGGCACTGACGGGAGGAGGATGGGGGGGAGAGAGAGACGACGCGTGGGAGACTAAAGGCGTGAAAGAGGAGATCTGCACAAGCAGAGTAGGAAGAAATGATGAAAAAGCAGAAGAACGACATCAAGGCAATGGGAGGTGGGTAGTCCCTAGTCGTCACCAGCCACACCGACGAACCGCGGACGGGGTACCGCACGTCGCATGCCGACGCAGGTGGAATTCACGATCACGGCACAGCGCCACGACCTCGCTCTCGCCGAGGAAATGAAGGCAGTACATCGGGGCGTAAGGGAAGGCCTAGCAAATGTAGAGTGAAAACGGGGCAAAGGAGTGGCAAGCCCCAAATGGTGATGAACGACCAGATGTGATGACTGCACGGCGGATGCTCTACTGGATTTTGAGACATGTAAGGAGGGAGAATAGCAAAACTATGGTGGCAAGGCTTGACGCGTCGGGGGCAAGGAATGGCCCCCTGGATTTCCCTAAAGAAACCAGGCGGGGGCCAGGGAGACAGAGTCAAAATAAGTGGCCCTGGAAGAGCGGGCGAATACCTGATGATGGGGCACGTGAGGTTTGGTTATAAGTACGAAACGAGTGAGAGAAACGAGAACCAACAAACCTAAGGGGAGAGGTGGACTGGGGTGGGCGCATAGAGGTGATGAGCTTTTCCGAAGTACCTCTATCGATATTCACGAGCATTGGGGAGAAGCCTGACAGAAGAGAGATGGACGTAGGTGTGGAAGGAGGGGGAGAAGCGGAATTGGAGAAATTAAAATACGTAATACACCGAGTAGGGTTTTGAGAACAGAGGCCGTCCTGCGGAGGGAGTGAATGGCGTTTTTGTGGTTTAGTTTGCAGGAGGGCGAGATGAAAAAACAAGAGAGTGAAAAAGGGGTAGGTGCGATCTTTAGGATGTTATGGGAAGGGGGGATGAAGATTCTCGAGACTTTGTCTCTCTTGCCTTCTTGTTATTTTTTTGTTCGGACTGTATCGATATGCTTGTGTTTGCATGTATCTAGTTGCGTGGTGTGGCATGTATCTGTATGCGTGTGTGTGCATGTACCTTGTATGCGTGTGTGCATGTATCTTGTATGCGTGTTGTGCATGTGAGCAATATACGGTTTGGTGTGTGCATGTATCCTAGTATCGTGTATGCGGTGTGTGCATTGTTATGCTAAGTGTGGTGTGTGTGTTGTGTTGGTGTGTAGCATTATCTATTAATGCGGTTTACAGTTTGTGCCTATGGTATCTAGTTATGGCGTGGTATGTGCATGTATCGAGTGTGCGTTGTGTGTTCAGAATTGTCCTTGATCGAAGGTCTCGGTATCATGTAAATCGTGTGTGTGCATGTATCATCTGCGTGTTGTGTTCATGTACCTAGTATTGGCGGGTGGGGCAGGAGGCGATATGCGTGGTGGGGTCAGGTTCGAAGAGACGTGTGGGTGTGCAGGTCTCCTAGTACGCGCGTGTGATGCGTGTGGTGTGCATGTATCTCGTGGTGGGTGTGTGGGTTGGGTGTGGCATGTATCTATAGTATGCGTGTGTGAGTGCATAGTGTTTGTGTTGATGTGTTCTAGTATGTGTGTGTGCATGTGTGCGTGTGTTTTTGTGCATGTATGTAATGTATGTATGCTGTGTATGTATCTAGTATGCGGTGTGCGCGCATGTATCTATCTATGCGTGTGTGTGTAATGTATCTAATATACGTGTGTGTGTGCATGTATCTAGTATGTGTGTGTGTACATGTACCTAGTATGCGTGTGTGCATGTATCTAGTATGAGTGTGTGTGTGCATGTACTCTAGTAGCGTGTGTGTGCATGTATCTAATATACGTGTGTGTGTGCATGTATCTAGTATGGGGTGCGTGTGTGTGCATGTATCTAGTGTGTTGTGTGTGGGGTGGGCATGTATCTAGTATTCGTGTGTGCATGTATCTAGTGTGGTGTGTGTGTGTGTGCAATATCTAGTATGCGTGTTTTATTGTGCGGCATGTATCTGTATGCATGTGTGTGCATGTATCTAGAATCGTGAGTGTGCAGTATCTAGTATGCATGTGTGTGCATGTATCTAATATGCGTGTGTGTGTGTGCATGTATCTAATATGCGTGTGTGTGTGGGTGTCATTGGGGTGCTATCTATTGCGTGTGTGGGCATGTAGCTAGTTATGCAGGTGTGTTGTGGGTGTGCTGTATCTAGTATTCGTGTGTGTGCGCATGTATCTAGTATGCGTGTATTTGCGCACATATCTAGTATGCGTGTGTGCGCATGTATCTAGTATGCGTGTGTGTGCATGCATCTAGTATGCGTGTGCACATGTATCTAGTATGCGTGTGTGCAAGTATCTTAGTATGCGTGTGTGTGTGCATGTATCTAGTATGTCTTGTGTGTGCATGTATCTAGTATGCGTGTGTGTGCATGTATCTAGTGTGTGTGTGTGTGTGTGTGTGTGTGTGTGTGTGTGTGTGTGTGTGAGTATCTGTGAATGCGTGTGTTTGCTGTATTATGTTTGTGTGTGTGTGGTGTGTGTGGGTGTGGTGGGTGTGTGTGGTGTGTGTGTGTGTGTGGTGTGTGTTGTGGTGTGTGTGTGTGTCTGGGTGTGTGGTTGTGTTGTGGTGTGATGTGTTGTGTCTGTATCTGTTCTGTGCTGTGGTCATTTTAGTCCTATTGCGTGTGTGCTGCGGTTCATTGTATCTTTCGTGTTGTGTTCCCTCTTTCTTGTATCTGTGGTGTGTCTTTAGTTGTGTGTCGCGCGCTGTAACTAGCATGTGTATGGTGTGTGTGCGTGTATCTAGTATGCATGTGTGTTGTACATGTACGTGTGTGTGTGCAGGTGTGTGTGCATGTATCTGGTATGTGTCACGTTGTGGAAGGTGTGATGGTGGGAGCAGTTAACCCTTTGTATGCCTACGCAGTTAGTAAACATTGTATGGCAATGTCTTATTATCCGTATGGCAATGCATGGGTAAATAGTTTGGTGGATACTTAGGATTATAACCCTTTGGTTACCATCACGAGAAGAAAGGCGTGCAGTGATGCTGTTCTTCAATCACCACTATGGTTATCAATTGGTTAACAATTCAAGCCAGTACACACCGGCATCTTCGGTAGTGAGCTTTAACAAAAACAAATACAAAAGAGAGAGCTCATCTGCACCTTTGGCTGAGCTGTGCCTCCCCCTGCTCCCCCAAACCGCCCCCACCCCCCATTTTTTTTAATTAGGCGAAAAGTTAAAATATTTAAAGCAGCAAAACATAAAAATCCTATGAGTTTTATTTTTTTTCGGTTTAAAAGAAATCAGCCCTGTAGCATTAGATAATGCTGCCTGCTTTCAATTTAACCCAATGTAATTTTTTAATAATCTTTTTTAATTTATTGATCATCCTTTGGTTCTACAAACACCAATTAGAAAGTCATATCCACTTCCTCTTTTGAAACTGGCTCGACACACCTTTTTGACTCAGCTCTTTGGCAACAATATCACAACAGATCTGTTGCTATGTTCCAAAAGCAGTCTATATTATAATAATAATTGCTTGTTCTTGTCATAACGCTGCTAATTTACGTAGCGCTTTATAGAGACATTTTGCAGAGACAATCCCTGCTTTGCAGATACAATCCCATGGAGTTTACAATCTATTGTGGGGAGGGGGCTGAGGCACACAGGGAGATAAAGTGACTGCCCAAGGCACACAAGACCGACACCGGAATTGAACCAGGTTCCCCTGCTTCAAACTCAGTGCCAGTCAGTGTTCTTTACCCGACCATCTCCTCTTTTTCTCTATTACATTTAAAATTAATGATATAATATTATGTCTGCCTGCAGCATTTCACACAGACCGGAGCACAAAGTTAGAAGGTGGCCATTACAGTATGTAGTCACCCAATAAGGATTTTGACAGATTTATACAAGGAGCACCAAACGATTTGCCAGCTTAGCTAAGAATATAGAATGTATACATTGTCACAGGCATTACATATACAAAGAAGAAAAAACATTCGAACGATATCGCCAAAACCTGATGAGGTCACCATCTGTTTCTGTGGAAGGAAGATCTAGAAACAATATTTTGGAATGATCAAAGAATAAAGACGATGCTTGATATGGCAAATACAAAAAAAGGGGGGGTTGGAATATTGCTGCTTGTTAGCTGTGAATTTTTTTGTTGAGGCTGAAATGTTTTGGGAGCTTATTAATGAGGCCTTAATCTCCATCATGCATTCCAACCAACATGATAAAAAGAAAACAATGAAAACGAGCATATTAGGTCATATTACCAATAAAACAAAGCACTACAGATTTAAACAATTTTAAACATGATGAACTTTATCACCATATCAGATACATGCTACTAATCACCTTTATTGGCTTCCTACAGAACAGTTACATGAAAGAACCTGTCAAGAGAGTGAGATTATCCAAGAATTAGCACAGTAATAAAGCAGACAGGTTTTAGGAAGAACCTTTACTCGCATTATCGCTATTGTAAGAATAGTGATTGCGCGCAAAAGTGTTTTTCACAGCTTATTAAATATCCCTGACGATTGTGTTCATGCAAGTTTGGGAGGAAATACGGTTGCTTGCAGACGGCAGAGACAGATTCGACTGCACACAGGGAGTCAACGATAAATGAGGCAAGATCAAATATATACACTCAGTACCTCGTGTGGCTGCCCAACTGCTGTTCTTAGCGGTCCCATCTACCAACTGAGTTCTCGAGCACTTTCCAATCTTTCACATTGTAAAGGGATATTCCCTCAGGTGGACTGTGCACATCTCAGTGAGAAATACCGTCTCGCAGAGTGAAACTGTATGCATGATTCGGCATGAGTCATCGTTCTTTTTATATGATCAACCAGCAATGCGCAGGCCAGTGTCGCTGTGTTTTTGTTTGCTGGATTGTCGCATTCTTGTCTACACATCATGTAGATGTGATGACGTCGCTTATTTTGTCTTTAGACAAGAATGACACCTTTCCAGTCTAATGCCACAGGCAATTTGGTAAAACCACCTGAGGTGACTCAGATGATCAACAGATTCTACCGGAAAACTTGCAGATCATATGCAAAAATGACAGTTTGGGCTTGTTTTCATTTACAAGATACTTTAATAAATTCAATTGAAGTCATTAAAAAAAAAAAAAAAGCCCTTTGAAAAAATCTCAGAAAAGGATCCTTAAAAAAACCCATTATTGTTATCATTTACAAAAAGAAAGCGTGAGTCATGTGGAACAGTTAGCACAACAAAAGGAGTCATCTACTGCAGTGCTGGTTTTGTTAGAAGAGTCGTCACAACAAGCATTACCTCAGTATTGGCATTGACCAGCATTACAATAAAAATGTTTCTCTTGAGTACCTTATGGCCAAGGTAAAGCCAGCATGTACAATTTCATGGAGTATCTCAAACTTTGGGTAACATTGGTATAAACGGCAGAGAGAGTCTGCGAGCTCTGCAGTTCTAATTACAGTACTTTCTGTAGTTTCCACATGCTCTGTCCGTTACTGGCCTGATGCTTCGTCCGCTAGCTGCTGAAGAGGCCTATTTTTGCTTTTTTTGTTTTGGCAGCAACTCACTGGTTCAAGAAAGTGTGTAACACACTGGGTTTTCCAAACTATTTGGTTCGTAATAGGTAGACCTGTTAAGTGCTTAGCACTGGCCCACCAGAATAATTTCTAGGGTCCATTTTTTCCCAACAAAATCCAGGGAAGACAAAAATACATAAATCTATAGCTTTCCGATGGGAAGATTTGTACATGTTCTGCTTAATTGTTATTGGTTCTGCTCAAATAAGGTGAAAAAATACACAAGGATTGTTGCCTCATTCTATAACTTTACTACGTAGAATTTTGCTGGAGCACATATCCTAGTCTGTGAGATCGTAACTACAACTATGATCAGTATTTGTAATTTTTCTATTACATTATTTAACCAAGGTGTTTAGTAGCATGCATAAAGGTTCAACTAAAAATGCATACATTGAGCGTGAGTTGCTATAGCACTGTAGCTAGTTGGGTAAAAACCAAAGTGCAACAGCCAAACAAAATCCCATAATAAATTCTGATTAATAATAGAGATGACAGAATTGGTGGCAAAAATTCAACAAGTGGATTAAGAAATCAATGGCAGAAAACCGAAACGTTGGGTAGAAAAACTGTCCAATATAAGTACAAGTTATACAAATGTGTGTAATAAACTTCTGATGTACTGTTGGGTCCTTCATGCAGTTTTCTATACCTTTGGTCCTTCTGGTATTAGTTACACTTAGGCACGTGTCTAATAGTGCTGTGTGCGTCTACGCCGTGCTCGCGTACGCGCGTAATTTAGTTCGGTCTGACGTCAGTCGCCTTTCTATGCAAGGGCCGTGCGCGCGCACGGGCGGTAGAGTGGGCCGAAGACACGCGAAGATGAGGAAAAATCATCTTTTTCGCGCCGCTTGCCTGCGCTTCAAAGTGTGTGTGTGTGTGTGGTGTGTGTGTGGTGGTGTGTGTGTGTGTGTGTGTCGTGGGTGTTGTGGTGTTTGTGGGTGTGTAATAATTTCAGACAGTCAAAAAAACAATATTTATTAAAGTTTTTTTTTTCTCTTTATAAAAAATCTTATCAATGACTTTCCTTTCACTCACACAACCCATGCGCACACACATACTCACACCTAACATACTCACACACACACACACATAGACATTACCTGCGCTGCTCCCGGCACATATCGTGGCAAATCATGCCGGCACTTGCCGCACGTTCGCTAGGACGCGACTGCAGCATGCTGTATATAACAGCCCTACAGTCCTAACAGATGCAGTGTTTTAGCTAAGTTCGTTTTTGGGCGCAAGGAACTGCTGCTGACAGGGCCCGGATCGCGGCTTTGTCCCCACGCCCAAAAGCCCAGTAAACCTGGCTGCCCTAAAGGGTTCAGTGGAACTCCCTGCTTCTGAATGGGGAGTCTGGCAGTGTAACCCCACCGTGCCTGCCACCGACTTCTATAGGGCTGCGCTGATAGTGCCGGCGACAGCGATGCGACGGTCGGTTCAAAACAAACAAATGCAATGCCGTCATCGCGTCGCTTATGTAAGCGCGAGCGACGTGGCTTTGTGTCACATCGCTGGAGTCCATCTCAAATTTGATTTTGTCCAGACACGCAGCCCTGACTCACCCGTCGCGGGTATCGATAAGCGTAGCCTTACATTACAGCTGCGCAGAGAGAATACGCGGTCCCTCTCTCTGGTCTCCCCGCACAGCTCTTAACAGCAGAGAGATCAAGAAGAAGCGGGTCCCTCTCTCTGGTGTCTCACCCGCAACAGCTCTTACAGCAGAGAAGATTCAGAGAGAAGCGGTCCCTCTCTGTGTGTCCCCCCGCAATCTCTTTCACAGCGAGATGATCAGAGAGAACGGTCCCTCCTCTGGTTCTCCCCCGCACAGCTCTTACATCAGAGAGATAAGAGAAGGGTTCCTTCTCTCTGCTCGCCCCGCCAGCTCTAGCAGCAGATATATCAGAGAGAAGCGGTCCCTCTCTCTGTGTCTTCCCCTGCACAGCCTTCAGCACCTCGATCAAGAAGAAGCGGTCCACTCTCTCTGTGTATCCCCGCACGCTCTTACAGCAGATAATCAGAGAGAAGCGGTCCCTCTCCTGTGGTCATCCCCTCACAGCTCTTACAGTCAGAGAGATCAGAGAGAAGTCAGTCCCTCTCCCTGTCTCCTCCCCTCCCCGCACAGCTCTTACAAAGCAGGAGAGATCATAGAGAGATCTGTCCCTCTCTCTGTGTCTCCCCGCACATCTCGTACAGCAGATCTTGCTGTTTTTTATTTTAGGTACAGTAGGATCTCCGAAGCATGGGGTCTCGGGCTGCCCGCATTAATTTCGCGGTCTGAGACCCTTGCTTCCCGAGTTACAGCCTCGGTAACTTCTGAAATGTACTGGGGCCGTGATGCGGGAGATGTAAAACCTGCAGGAATTAACCTGACACCCCTACTCAGGCCTGTACCGACCGTCTGGAAGCAGGGGGTCCCTATTAACCAAATAGGCTATAGTAGTTTTTGTGCATTAACCAAAAAAAATCCATAACTGTTAACATATATTAATCACCCAAAAAAAAATTAATACATGTGAAACATAAAACCATTGAATTAAACCCTGCGGGTGTCCCATTCAGAATCAGGGGACTCCACTTGCGTTAATCCTTCTAGGAAGTTCATCACTCCTGGGCCTGGGCTGCGATCACTACTCACTTGGTCCCGGTCGTCCTGCCAAGTGGGACGAGCAGCGGGAACTTGTATCACGCCCCTCTGGATATGAAAGACTTCTTATGGTGCAGTAACTGTGTATGCTCAGGCTTGAGAAAATAAGAAATACAGCTCACCAACACTTCACAACATCCATCTCCCACTGAATAGTGCAAACATGCTTGCCAGGCACTTCCTTTCACTCTTGATGCCTCGATAACTGTAGAAAAGCCGTTTCACACACCCATCCTGCATGCTATCATGTGTGCCTTTGACACCTCGGCTTGCGTTAATACAGCGGTGACATCACCTCACAGTACTCCAGGCACCCCGCCAGCCTCCTCAGTAGGCCTGAACCGCTGCATGTACTTTCCTTACACACGATTCCGATTTAATACTGCTTCATCAGGGGCACAAACTTAAGTGTTTATATGAAGTCCGACACATAAGTGTAAAATCGTTTTTGCATTTGAATTGGGCAAACCATTTGATTTCTTTTTATTTTGCTTGAATGAAATTGTGCTATGTTGCACAATACCTGATCTTAAAAGTCACTGGGGGATTCCTTTGGAAGTGAAATCATACCACATAAAGATTATTCCAAAACAAATAAAAAAAAAGAAACAAGGATTCTGTTGATGCGCTGCGCCAGTTCTTCTCCGCCCACAGAGGGGATCTGAACCTTTTGCATAATTTGTGTTCTAATAGCGTAAGCCCACACTAGCCCTACCTCTCTAACCCCAAGACGTCACCCCAAAATCATCAATATCTTGTTTGTTGTCTGTTGTGCTGTGTTGTGTAGTGTGTGTGTGTGAATACGTGTGTGTGTGCTGCCCTGTTTTGGCTGTGGTGTGTGTGTGTGTGCTGGTGTGTGTGCTGTGTGTGTGTGTAGTTTGTGCTGTCGTTGTGTGTTCTCCCCCGGCCGGTGCATTCATGCCCGTTCGCCCCCCTGTCCTCCCCCCCCCGCCCCCCCTCCCTCGTCCCCAGCCACCTGGCTCCCCTGTGACACCTCCTCGTTGACATCCGTCAATTGACGGCAATCTCGGGGTAAAGCCACTAGAAATGGCAAAAGAGGAGAAATAAACACGTGGAGCGCGTATATACGTTGCCACGGAGAAGCCGGTGTTAATTTGGGAACAAGATGGGATAAACAAGCTGCACCCCCGCCAACCCGAGTAAATGGGCATTTGTGCTTGCTGCCACATATTTTGAAATTAGAGGAAACCCAACAATGATTAACGGAGTCTCTGGTGGTTCTTATGATTTACACTACAGTGCAAGAAAACAGAGAGTCTTAGCTCGGAATCTTGAGTGGTGCAATCTGGATAACTAATTCCAGCCAATGTGTATGCATGAATGAGGAATCCATTTACATATGTACTTTTGGCTAAACTGTCCAACAAGCTGAGCCATCCACCAAGCTTCGAGTCTACATGAACGCTGGTGTGTGACAGTTTCCCATAAACTCAGAGCCGAAGGGGGGATGCCTGCCTACCTTGCTTCCCATCACATAAAAAGTCATATCGTGGGTGTAACTATAGACCAGCAAACAAAAACATAGCGTAATGATTTTTTTTTTTTGCGGAATTGATTCCCACTGCTTTTAAACAGGACTCTGGAATCATAATATCTGCTGGATTTTCTGGGGGCATGTCTGAACCCTGGGAGTGATCACGACTCATTCTACAAGGAATTTTTTGATTTTGTTCCTGTCACTGAAATTATCCAGTCGTTACCATGCTATAGTCTTATAAAAATACCATAAGATGTTTTTAACTTGATAAGCCCCCTGGGGGAAAAAAGACTTTAAAGGGCAAAGCCCATCCATAACATTTTTTTTTCTTTTTGGAGAGTGGCTGTATATTTTATAAAAAACATGTATATCAATTAATAATTTTCAACGTACAACAAATTTAGGGGACCTAAACAATGCAATTTGGTCATTCTCCTGCCTGTGGACTATTTATCCTTTAAGTGTTAGCATTAAGAAACAATTGTGTCTCCAATCGCTGCCACATTCTGACATAAATGTACTATATAAACCAACAGGATTCCATTGTTATCATTGTAAGCAACTTCAGGTCTTATGCACTCCCCCCCATTCACTCCCCCCCCCCCCTTTCTTACCGTATTAATACTGTTATAGATAACTAGTAGTTAATAGAAGTGCAGCACTAACACTTAGACGCATGTGGACTGGAATATACAATACATAACACTTAATTTAGGAGTTGTAACAGCTCAGACTCCTGATGAAAAAAGCATCGCAGGCACAGTTACAATTTTTACACACAAAGCTGCACATTCAGGTGAGGGCATTAAGGGACGGTTCACATAAGCAGTTCTCATCTTAAGAGGCTCAGAACAATATTTTACAATCATATTTCTCTCCAGATGCTAAACGAATGAACGTCGCCCTCATCATTACGATTTTTAACCTAACCTGCATGTAAAGACCTAATGGTAAAGAAATAATGTGTCTGTGGTATGTATATTTGTATGTGCTGTGCAGCTTGTTAGATCTGAGTTGAAACATGGATATATAGCTTTGAAGATGTTACTTTAAAGGGCCACACGAAGAGTTCGTTCTAAAAGGACAGTTGTGTGTACCATGCTTTCATTAAATAACATGAAACCTTTCTCTTCAATGGACAGTACACGGGTCTCCACATTCGTGTTTTAGTGTGTGGGTTGCCAACGTTTTTTGCCCCCCCCCCCCCGTCTCCTTTTTCTTTTGCCCTTTCTGTTATTCTCTGAGTCTTATACTGCTACAAAGTGCCGATCCAAATTGCGAACATTTCCCACAGAATCACTGGGAACCTCCTCTGACTTTATGAATGTACACAACATCAAGTAACGTTTGCAACACCGATCAAGCTTTTTTCTCTTTCTGGTCTTCTGCTCTCAATGCTAAGGATCCTAAAGTCTCCTATGTGTTTTCATTAAAATGTATCACATGCCTATAACAAATCACACTTCTCCAAAACCATATTGCACTCGGAACATTACAATTAACACTTTTTCGGGTGCCATAAAAAAACGTATTTTATAAGATAGTGCTTTATATGTGCTTAATCTTGATTCCACCAATTTGACTACCAAATTCCTGTCCGTAGAACCGCTCTGTTCATTCTGGAAGATCTGTTCTAGCGGCTATATGGGAACGAGGCCGTTATGAATTAATGCTTGCCGAAATGCATAGCCTCTGTGTATTTTGCAATTTACATTTCATTATGTCCAATTGAAGCTACCACCCTGGAACAACCCAGTGATTTCTTTTGCCTTCTCTCTCTTTAACTGTGCGTACCAACCAGGTTTTGTGTATATAAATGGTTTTGCACACTTTTAAAAGGGGCCCCAATGTAGACAAATGTATGCGCTCACCAAGGTTATCTGAAAATTATTTGTATATTATTATATGTTTATTGTATATTAATTATATTGATTATTGTATAGTTAATTATAATTGTATTATTGTATATTATTCCTCTCCGGCCTAATGCTGGCATCGGAACACAGAATTTTGTCAAACACACCCCTGCCATATTGTACTAAGCAGACTTGACTGGGGGGGTAACAGTGTCCTCCATTGCTGGGGTATATGACAACATAGCCCCACTTTTATAAATAGTTGGCCCGAATGTCTTGTCCGATGTTGTTAGGACAGTGAAATAGCTTTTTGGATGGGTTTTACTCTTACTTTTTTTTCTAATGTTGTAATATCTTGGTTACACTTTGTTTCAAAAAATTCGTAAAGGAATGTGCTTATCTATAGATGATACTCACGTGATATTCTTGAGATCTTCAACACTGAAAATCATAGTGCTATTTATATATCCATGGTTTTGTGTCCGCAACTGGAAAGAAAAGAATGGGTTCTAAGATTGGGAAGAAACGAAATATATTTTGAAATAACAGGAAGAAACGCGACTGTCTGGCCTGTGGACACAGTCATGAATACCCGCTGGTGGTGCCACAGACGGTCTAAATACACCGAACATTAACACAGCCTCTTTTCACGCCGAAATCTGTGCTGTGTGCACAAAACCAAAGGAACAATTATTAGGCAAACCTCGACAAAAGGAAGAGAGCGCCAAGGATTATTTTTATCAAGTCAAACCGATGCATTAGTTAAAGAGACGTCTCTGTTACTTGTATACGTTGTTTTCTTCTTAAAAGGTGTGGTTCAGATCTGTACATTTTGGGTGGCAAATTTTATATGGAACAGGACATAATTTCTTATGGGACTCTTACTACTTGATTTATCACTTAAAAAACGTGTAACTTTTGCTGCATAATCAATACAAGCCACTTTAACTATATTTTGAATTCACCCCTATTTCTTTTGATGTTTATCTGATCCTTTATCATGGTTTCAATTGTTTAATGTGTTTCCTATTCTGTACTTAAAAAGAAACAATTGGGATAGAATCAGATGAAAACATAGTACCATTTCATTTCACTTTGAGCTAGGCCTACAAGCTTCAAAAAAAGTGCGTCTAGATTAGCGGTGGCCAACCTTTTTTAAACCGGTTCCAATAAATGTCTTCGTGCAATAAATGCGCACATATTTTTTTGGTGGGGGCCCGTCCTACGGCCCCCTACATCCACCATCTCCACCCTCCCCTTCTCTCACTCAATCTCACTCCTTCTTCTCTCCTCGCGTTTCAATTCCCCTCGATCCGTTCCCTTAATCCCCTCTCTCTCTCATCTTAATATCCCTCCTCCTCTCTCCCCTATCTCTCCCTATCTCCTTACGCAAATCATCCTACACCCTCCTCCCACCCTGCCCCCCCCCCCCCCCCCCCATTCCTCATTCACAATCCCCTCCATCCGGGGACATGGCTGGTCCTCCTCTCGGCTCCATAAGTGCACTACCCTCCGCTACTACCTACCACTCGCCGTTGTGCCCGCCCCGAGCATCCATCTGGAGGCGGGTACTATCTTGCACAGGGGCACTGACACAGGAGATTACTTTTGGCCCCTTCATGGACGCCGCCCGCCACCCTGCCCCTCTGTGGCGAAAGGGAGTCCGTGTACCATATTTATTTTGGCTGCGCCAAAAGCAGCCCTCTGACCCACCCTTAGGGGCCTTCTCTTGCAGTTCTGGCTGCCTTTTTCCCTTCACCTTTTATTTTGGTCGCCGCAGTGTCCCGAATAAGTCTATTGTTGCTTTCATTCACCTGCTCCTGTGCCATTGGCTAAGATAGCCATTTTATAGACAGGACTCAGTGTTTGGAGGGGGAGGTCCCACAAAAACATTGTTGCCATTTTCCCGGGTGCCCTGTGCACTCCCGTTCCGTGCGAGTACACGAACGCCGAGTTTCAAACGTGGGATGGTTTCAGAGTTTGCTCTCCCAGTTCGGCCGTCAGGAGTGTGCTCTGCTCACTATCCCCCCCCCATCATTGGATTATTTTTGTACTAACCCTTCCCATTTTTTTTGTGCACTTTATCTTTCTTTACATTTTTCACTTTTTATTGGTTTTAATTTTATATTTGTTTGGCTGTTTTTTCTTTGTTCTGCTTGTTTCAAAACGCAAGTGAATTTCTGTTTCAACTGATTGTCCCGTTTTAACACCAGATTCAAAGAGACCTCCTCTCCCTCCTCTCTCACTCTCTCCCCTATCTCTGCATTCAATACCTACCCCCTCCTCTCCTCCTCTCACTTCGCTCCCCCAAACCCCCCTCCTCTCTCAATTCCTCCCCTTGTCCCCTCCCTCTCTCTTACTCAATTCTTCTCTCCTCAATTCCCCCCACCTCTTCTCTTCACTTAATTCCCCACCCTCTTTCCTTAATTCCCCTCCGCTCAATTCCCTCCCCCCCACCTCTCTCATTCATTCCTCCCTCCCCTCCCCCCCCTCCCCCCCCGCGCCTCTAAAAATGTTCCTTGGGGGTTAGAGAGTCATCTGGTCCCATCCCTGTGGAATGCGTCAGAATTGGCATTTTGTTTCCTGTGATATTGAGGCCTCTTTGATAAATTTTTTAAATGAATAACACAATATTATATTGGTGAAAGATGCCCCTGAACATATTTAAGCACAATATGTCCGTCCAATGTTTTGCTAAAATATAACAGAGGATTTCTTAGGGAGCTACAGCGAAAAATGACCATCTGTGTCTAGAGAATTCGGTCCTCCCATAGAAGCTCTAACAAACAGACCGCGCTGTGCATGGACTAAATAATTGATCATCCGCCCTTGCATATATAAAAGTTTAAAAAATTGCTGAAGTGCTTCCGTAATACACATCAATCAATTTTGTGGAGTTCACAAAAGCCTTTTTGTCACCGCACTAGATCCTAAACCAATCACTTGAGATCAACACAACACAACAAATTTACCAGTAGTTTAAAAATTGTTCCAGCAGCAAACCTTTCAATAAATACATTTTACTGTACAGAATTCATTCAGAAGCTGAACATAACTTAAACACATCAGTAATGTGGCATATTTACTATAAAATAAAAGCGCTCCAAAAATGGTGATTGTAACACACAACCTACTTTTAAATGCCAAATGAACATACATACATTTTGTAATGTAACTTCTGATACCCTAGCATGCCACTACCATTCCAGTTGTATGTACTCTTAACTGAGTGCTAATCACACATGATAAATAATTATATGAATCTTATTCATTTATGATATCTTGGTTTCTCTATAGAATTTCAATATTCTTTTTGTGTGTGAGTGTCTAGCTCTTTGTTTGCCGCTCTGCTGTACTCCCAGAGGACAAAGATAGGAGGTGACTCAAGAATAGGAGAGAAAAAAAACCGTCTTCTATGTTAAGTAACAGGAAGCAAAGTAAATGCATTCAAAATGTCCTATTCCCCTCCCACTGAGGAGAGAAACGTGTTGAGTAACTGCCTTTAGTATATGCGTGTAAAGTTCTTGAATCCTAAGCATGAGATGCTAATATCTTCAAATTGACAACATCCGTACAAAATATTTTGTTTTTCCTTTAAATTTTTTGCCCTTAAAGCTTAATTTTTTTGGTGTGGACATTGCAAATTCTCTTGCTCAGAACGAGTTAATTTCCTTTCCCCTAATTTAGTGAAATGTTAGTAAATTGGCAAGTCATAGGAAGGTGTCCATCTCACACGCCTGCCATTTGCGTACCCTATTTAACAGTGTTACTACCATGTTTGGGTCCCTGTCATATCAGCTGTACCTATTAAACGAAATTGTTTTTGCATGGTAACGATGCCTAGGTTGGCAGGGTACACCACCTTTTTAGTATGAGCCCCCCGCCTTCTGTTGTCCCCCCCCCCGTCCACGCGCCCTTACCTTTACCCACCCGGCCGGCTTTCTGCCGTCACGCAACGACGGGCGTAATTTTGACGCTGCGTTGTCATGCGTGCGACGCCATTAGCCCGAAGGCCTCTGAGATCATGTAAGGGAATTTACAGAGTGCCTTTGCGATCCACCGGCATTTAATTTGTAATTTCTGTAAGGGCCCTTCCCCGTCCCACCGCCTGGGCAAAATCTTGTGCCCCCCATTTTTTCGCACCCCTGGGTTAGAAGGTACTACTTCCATGCAATTGCTTGGAAGTGCTTTCCTCCAGTAAAACGTATCGAAGGAACTACCGTGGTAACCTACTTTTTATGGCAAAATGTTGGCGATGTCCTGCACATTGACATTTTAATAATCTTGCAAATATTATTTGGTCAAAGCCCGTTAATTTATTCCACACAAAAAAAAAAAATGATTTTAATTTCGCTTGGTTCGAACCGTCAGCAATAACTTTGCACATCTCGTATTCTAAGAGCAAAATCTTCTTGGTCCTGCTTTTAGGATTAAGCGCTGACCCCGTGCTGGGCCAGCGCTCTCACTTACCAGTGACCCTGCATCCGCAATGAGACGGCTTTAGTATGGGCTCGTGCCTACACTTCCACAAAGCGTGCGCGGTAGTGCGTATGTCCTTGGAAAATTTTTTAATTTGCGCACCTCCATGGATCGTCAGGCCGGTCATCGTGAGCGGTTCGCCTTCAATTCGGGCGAAGGAACAGCCCGTGCGTCACTCGGCCCGCCCCCCGACAGCCCCCGGACGGCTCGCTAAAATAACCGCAAGGCCAGTGAAAATTCAAGTCACCCGGCTTTTCCCACAGCCTCAGCGCGCCTCCGCCGGCTAAGTAAGTCCCATGTACGTCAGCCTAATAGAGTTATGTAGTTTTAGCGGCATCACATTTATCTAGTACTGTATGTTATGGGCAAGGGGGTGATAGTTTAAATTTTTTATCAGCCTAAACTTTAAGGGAGTAAAGGTCAAAGAGGAGCAAGGAGCAACGTCGAAGAACCTCTCAGGACTGTTTGTTGTGGTGCCTTACGGATAAATATTCTCAACACTGATTTTGATATTAAATATTTCACCTCTGGAGCAATGGTGATTTCAGCCTGCTCTATTAATGTTAATGCAGGGTTTGTGACCATGAGGCAGCGGAACTAACAATTGCCGTGGGAGTGCAATTCCCCTAATGACATTTCTATTTTTTGCGAGCTACTTTGGGGGGGTTTAATTGTGCCCCTTATGTTGAAACATCAAGGCAAATGTGAGCATTTGTGAACACTTTTTCAATCTTCTAGTGGATCCGCTGGTTCCCTCTCCCTTGCAACATGGACTTGGGAGATTTACAACTGCCTATGGCTTGCTCCCTCTGTGTGTTGAGTAGGAAGTTCACCCACCTTCCTCTTTCCCCTTCCCTGCTGTGTTTCTGACAAGGTGACAGTCATGCAGGCTTACTGATTATTCAATGATTCGATTGTGCCATCACAGTATGGGGCCCTAGACCAAGGAGAGGAAACAGGAGAGAGCTGCGATGTCAGTAGAATGAACTAAGCCCCTGTGAAAAGAATCTAAAAAAAACGTGCATTGTTACTTTGTGAATGGATCATTTAAACGACAGCCAAGTTTGTCTTGACATATACACATATATCTTTTTGTACAGCTCAGATAATAACTTTATAATTGTAGGACATTAAAAACAAGTCATCAAAATCATGCATGATTTTGTTTTTGGTCTGTTAAATGTGTTTTTCTCAGTAGCACTTGCTGTATTTGGGTATGTAACGGGTAAGTACCCGAGACCCTGTATTAGACATGATTTTAGAAGGGTGTAATTTATAATTATAATTTTTTATTATATTCAATTTAGAGTCCCACTATTGATGTAATTAAAAATCAGCTTTTAATTGTCCCTTATTGTGCCCTTAGACTAAGCTATTTAAGAAGGATTCTATAATTCTCATATTATATGAGACGATATTATACTCTAGTGGTGGAGCTCTGAACTCTCTTTGCCATTGTTTCCTTTGGGCCTGCATTGCAGTCCTTTTCTATGACCTAACCACTACAGTTGACTTTCCAGCCTGTATTGACGTTGGCCTGTGACTAGCCCAATTTAAAAGGCGTTGCCTAATTTCAGTATAGATTTAAATAAGGAGTCCCCCCTTTTATAAAATTATATAGTTTTATAACAGGATTCCCGTCGTAAATAGAATGTGGTGACATCTGACTGATTTCTTTCTGTTTTCTGACTCTGGATTTCTCAGCGTGTACATTCTTTAACCGGCACCCTAATGAATAAAAAGTTTAACGTGTGTAATGTTTAACACAAAAACAATGTCACGCATGAATTTGTTCATTGCCCTGCCATTTCAGGCGGAAAGTGCATTTTTCAAAGTAAATGAATATATTTAAGTAATAATCCCAAGGTCATTATTGGCCAGTAATCTGCCGCGGTTTCTGAGGGGATTACTTACTTAATTTATAGGTTAATCTGTAAGCTTTTTTTTTTTTTGGTGAAACTTCTTTCAGTGGCACCTATTCTGATGGGGTAAACTGGAGAGTTGGAGACGAAATGTGAAATGAAGGGACGTCACGGCTCTCCCTCCCCCCCCCCTGCCTGCTGTCAGACAATTCGGGGTTTGACGCCGGCGCGCTCCTAAACGGCCACCGCTCCCCACACACCCGCTGTGACATGAGATGTCGCCGCCGTCGCCTGCTTCCTAACGGCCGCCGTTACCCCCACGACTGTCCTGCTGCCATGGGTATAGTCAAAGATGGCTGGCGGCAGCAGCTTCGGTGCTACGGGTGTGTGTTGTAAGATGTCGGAAGCCCCCGCAAGTCCCTCCGGCTGTGAAGAGAGCCGCTCCTCAGCTCTCTCCTCCCTGCCTCTACCTCCGCTTTCCCGCTTCCCTGTGTCCCGCTGCTGTAGCGCGGCCGCCGGCCGGAGGAAGGAAGGAGCCCCCGGGATCATGGATGTAACCGGACGATATCGCGGCCGGCTCCGCTCCTAACGGCCGCCTATTTCGAACATTAAAGGCATTGTAATGGTCATGTGGTGCAATTGCTGTGTGTGAGGGCAAGATACTCAGAATAGAGGGGGGAGATAAGGCAATGCGGCATATTACTGAGAATCATGTAATCGGGGGGCAATTATTGGTGTGTGAGGTGCATGTGAGAGGGGCCTACATAAACGATAAAGGGTCAACTTGGAATGATGCTGGTAGGGAATAATGCGGGCGAAGGGGCAATTTGTGTGACGCGGGGGCAATGTTGCATTAGCCGGACACGGTAATTGTGTGTCTGCATGTTGGTAAGTCCTTCCTACAGCCGGGTACCTTTCCGTGATGTTGCGTCTCACTTTAACGCCCCCCCGGCTGAACGGCACACGATTCTTTGGGGTTTCCGCACCAAAACATTTCCCTTCTGATTCAACGAAGCCAGTGGCTTGGATCTAGTTTTGTCCCAACCTCGCCCTTACGCGTTTCGTTGCAAGTCTGTAGGTTGGCGCTTCATCACATGAGAAGGGATGGTTTGCTACTCCTCCTACCCCTTAATAGTCAAAAATCTCTTAGTATTAGCAAAGATCTTGACCTCACCAAAGGTGTAAGGGCGTTCAGAATGTCTGCACTAGGCATACAGACGTGAATATGTACTAAATTACTGCTTCTGTGCATAAAAAAAGGAGAAAGCCGCGTCCAAATTACCGCCAAGTTGAACTTGGAAGAACTCCTAACCAACTTTATCCAGTGTTAGCACATAATATTAACTCCTCCAAATATTTTTACTACTAATAACTTGATATTTACTACAGCAAATTTATAAATAGAAAATACAACAAACTTGGCTTTAATTAAAATGCATCAGTCAGTTCAATTCACAAACATGACGCAATGTGTCAAACTTCATATCAAATCATATGAAATTCGATTTTTTCTTTTTCCGAACCCCGATTTGATTTTTTTGCTCCGTGCCTTTTGCAGCTTTGTAAAAAGCGCATAGGAGCAGGGTTCAAGTCTAGTTACCTATAAACACCAGACATTGAGGATGATAGATAGATAGCCAAACAACGAATTTGAGTAATGTATGGATTCCTACATACATAACATACATTTTTATAAAGGTATGTATACTTTTTTAGTCCCTTCAATTTGGCAACACACTAAAAATGTACAATAATGATCAAGGCCCCCCTTGTGGTTTTTTAATTTTTATTTGTGTCGTTTAACCACTGGAAATTTAAAACTGGTAATCTTCATAAATCTCCAAGTCATATCAGGGCAACCTTTTGTTCCTTCCTCGTACAATATGTTTTCTCTGGAAAATATAGGCCCTATTTCTTAATGTGGAACAGCGCATGGTGACATGCTAATCCATAAAAAGCCTCATTAAAGTCCAAGGGGCTTTCCTGTATAGCACACCTCATCTGCGCTATGACACCTTAATAATAAGGCCACAGTTGAGATTGTTTAAACTAATAGTAATCGCGTGCCCACTTTTATAGTTTTGGGTTTTAGAGATGCTGCTTTTTGGTTTCTCCTTTATCGAGAAACAGGTTTACGTATTTCAATTTTGTTAATGTAAGGCCATAATGCGGATGGTGAGCATTAAAATAAATGTACTGTATCTATATACATGCCATCAAACCTGAGAATCTGGAGTCTTAAGCTCACTAAAGTACCATCATTGTAATTTCTTGATGAATGGGTTAAAATCTATCTTGAGCTAATGCCATAATGCTGGTCCTTGTCTGATCGAGTCCATCCATGTATTGAAACATAGTCACGAATATACTAAGGTCTATTTAGGCCCCTTGAACATCCCATCCTCTCCTTACAAACAACACTGCAACCTTGTTTCTATTTTCTCCGCATTTCATCAGCTTTTATTCATATGGACACTGTGCTTGTGGCCTAAGTCCTAAGCGCCTGCTCTCTCTCCGGGTGTCTCCTATACTGGAGGAAAACAAAAGGGGAAAGCATACGTGCATACTCGGCAGAGACATGAAAGTTTAAAAAAAAGCCAGCTTACACCTTCTTACTACTCGGCAACTTTCATCTAAATACTTGAGATTCTTTCTTCCTTATCTATATATTTCAAAAAATAAAAAATGCTTACTTCTGCCTTTTAAATACTTTTAAAAAGGCTCAGCATTTGGTAATGTGTGACCCACAAACGGCAACTGTTCAACGGTACTTTGTCCCCTTTGTGGGGTTACACGAGACATATGATCGTTCAGATAGAGAAATAGGAAGCAATTTCTTGACTACAAAATTTTTATGGTAATACATTGAATTTTAATGTTACCTGTCAACGTTTAGGGTCCCGCAACAGAGTTTTTGTCTGCTTTGGTTAGGTTTCCCTTCGGGGCCCGCTGGCTGGTGGTGGGGGGGAGGGGGGGTGGCCGGCCGTCGCTGTCCTTTTCCCCCTGCTGGGCTCAGGACCTGCTGGCCGGGGTCGCCGCGCAGTATGACCGAGGTCCGGCTCTCAGCTGCCTATGAAGCCTCTGTCCTTTTTCTCTGCTCTGGTCTCTGTCTCTGTCCCTTTTCTGCGGTTCTTCCCTCTGGCTGCGCCCCACTCCGCCGTAATCTTCCACTGCCCAGCCGCGGACGTGGGCTCTTGATGTCGTGACGGCGGTTCACACAGAAGCTGGGTCAAGCTTAACTTCCTTCCGGTACTTCCTGAGACCGTGAGAGAGCCCCGTTCGCGCCGCTCAGGGAAGCTCGCGCGGGGGGCGGTCTGGCAAGAAGAGGCTTATAGGCAGCTGAGAAAGGAGAGCCGGTGCCTCGTGCCGCTGACCGCAACCAGCCTGTCCAGGGAAGTCGTGGTAAAGATCTGTAAGCGCCCTTTGCGTCTATGTTCCCCCCTCTCCCTTCGGACCCCCGCAGACACCGGCTTGGCCTGACCCAAGGTAAGTCTGTGTCTGTATTTGTATATGTATTGTGGGGATATTTTTATCTGTTCTTCTTCGGGGGCTTGGGGATATTTTTTATTTTATTTGGAGGTGCTTGGGTTATCTGTTATTTAATATGTCTTGGGGATATTTTTATATGGTATTGGTGGTCTTGGGGGTATTGTTATTATGTATTGGGGGGCTTGGGGGTATTTGTTTATATGTATTGGGGGGCTTGGGGGAATTTTTATATTTATTGGGGCCTGGTTTTTTTTTAAATATGTATTAATTATTGCTGGGGCTTGGGGGAATTTTTCTGTATTGGTGTGCTGGGGGTATTTCTTCATAATGGGTTGGGTGGGTATTTTTTATAGTATTTGTTGACGGGTTATTTTTTTATATGGTGGGGGTTATATTTATTTTTTTTTAATATTATTGTTTTTTCTGGTTGGTTTTTTTTATGTCATTTGGGGTGTGGTGGGCTTTTTTGTATGTATTTGGTGGGTGGGAAGTTTTTTCTGCATTGGAGTTTGGGAAAGTGATTTTTTGGTTATGTATCTTGTGGGGGGATTTGTGAGGGGAGGGAATTTCGTGAGTGTGGGTTTTAATTGACTTCGACAGAGGGAGAGGGATAATGAGGAAAACGAGGAGTAAGAGTGAGTGCATGGGAGCGAATCCATTTTTTAAGGAGAGCTGTAGAAGTGAGCGGGGGGGTTAAGACGGAAGGGAAGAAATCCATCGAAGAGGCTTGGCTGCGCTCTGGGCCGGGGGGAGCTAAACGCATGTCGGTCCGGAGCGGTATGTTTTTTCCATTTTTCTCTTTTCGGTTGACAACTAAGGGGGGGGGGGGCGCTCTTCAATACCCTGCTCCAACAACAGGGGGGGGCGCTAAAAAAATTGGTTTTTTTGCTCTGTGCCCCAACGATTTTGTGGCGGCCCTGTCTGTCAATCATCGTTTTTCAACCTTTTTGTGCATAGCTTTACTTTAGAGCGGTCATTCCATCTTACCTAACTTGTCAACTCGCCTGACTATGAGGGATACTCAAAATATTTCACCCCCACTGCCCCACATGAATCTCCTTATTGCCTGTGCATGTAAAAGAAACCATGAATAAATCACCCCTCTCCTGTCTGAGGCTGTTTTTGCCTAGCCAACGATTTGCCACCCAACAGACTAGAATTAACCTCTTGCATCACTCATAGGAGGCATTACATTACATGCTAGACTGGTCGGCATCAGCAGTTATCTGGTGGGGTTATTGGCAGGACCAAACGTCCCTCCCGATCAGCCATGATAAAAAAGAGGTTCATTTAGCAATAAATTAACTTATTTCGATAGGCACTTTTTCTGCTCGTTTCGTCCATTGGGACTCAAACACTGTATACCTTCTTTTGCTGCCATTGGGCCACTCCAAAAAACACTTCACATTTACAGTATGTGTGTGCAGTACGCAGGAATCTTTTACAGACAACAGTCCCCTACCCTTGTAGATCAGGCCTGCACAACACGCGCCCGCCGGCACTGCACTTTGCAGAGGCCCGCGCGGCTTTCCCCTTCCTCCTCTCCTCCCCCTAGTCCGCTCCCGCTCTCCCGCCCTCTATCCGCGCCTCCCACTCTCGCCGCGAGTCCTATCCCGCTCCCCCCCTCTCCCGCTCCCGCGCCTCTCCCCCTCTTCCCCTCCTGCCCCCCCCATCCTCCCCCGCGTCCCCGTCCCCCTCGTCTCCCACCACCCCCCCCCCCCTCTCGCCGAGCCGCTCTCCCCCTCAGCCCTGCCTCTTCACTTCCGGTGAGGGGCTCTGCTTGCGAGGCGCACTGCAGTCCCGTCCTGTGCCTTTATCTGAGTGAGGGGAGGTGTAGGGGAGGTGCCAGGGGCTTATGTCTTTGAGGAGTGCAGGGGGTGATTGAGGTGCATGGTGATATGTGCGGTGGGGGGTGATGTCAAGGGGGTGATTTGCTGGGGGATATATGCTGCAGGTTGATTATGTGAGGTGCAGTGGGTGTTAGGAGGTGGCAGGGGGTGAGGTGCAGGTTGTAGATGTGGAAGGGGGGTGCATGTGAAGGGGGTGATGTGAAGGGGGGTTGATGGTCGTGCGTCGTTGATGTTGCAGTGTTGGGGGTGACTTGCAAGGGGGGGGTGTGAGGTGCATGGGGATTGTGCAGGGTATTGAATGTGGAGGTGCGCCGGGGGTGAGGTGCAGGGGGGTGAGGTGCATGGGGGTGAGTGTGCAGGGGGTGTGAATGTGAAGGGGGTGTGAATGTGAAGGGGGGGTGAATGTGAAGGGGGGGGTGATGTGCAGGGGTGATTGAAGGGGGGGGTGATGTGAAGGGGGGGGGTTGAGTGCAGGGGGAGGTGCTTGCATAGGGGGGGTGATGTGAGTGGGGGGTGAGTGTTTGAAGGGGGGGGTGATGTGCAGTGGGAGGGTGATGTTAAGGGGGGTTATGTGAGGGGGGTGATGTGAAGGGGGGTGATGTTGCAGGTCTATTTGTCGTGTGCTGTTAGCGTGATGTTCCTCGAGGAGTGATGTGCCGTGCAGGGGGTGGAGGTCTGGCAGGGGGGTAGTTGATGTGCAGGGGGTGATTTGAGGGTGCGGGGGGGTTGATTTGAGGTGCAGGGGTGATTGGATATGCAGTTGCGCGGTGTTTCCTGGAGGCTTGCAGGGGAGGGTCATTGGTAGGGTGAAGGGGGCGGTCATTAGAGGTGCAGCACCGGTGTTACGGGTCATTGAGGTGCAGGGGAGGGTGATTGGAGTGCAGGGGAGGTTTAGTGAGGTTTAAGGGGGGGTGATTGGAGGTTGTCAGGGGAGTCATTGGAGGTGCAGGGGGGTCATTGGAGGTGCGGGGGGTTCCATTGGAGGTGGGCAAGGGGGGAGAATGATGTGAGGTGCAGGGGAGGGGTGGAGAGTGATGTGAGATGCAGGGGGGGAGAGTGATGTTATGTGAGGTGCAGGGGGGGATAATGATGTGAGGTACACAGGGGAGAATGATGTGAGGGCAGGGGGTAGAAGATTGAGGTGCATTGGGGGTAAGAAGGATGTGAGTTGGCAGGGGGTGGTATGTGTGGTAAAAGGTGTTCAGGGGGGTTTGTTGTGTATTGCTGTGGAGGGGGAGATTACTGTGTGGTGGATTTGTGGGGAGTGATTTGGATTAGAGAGTAGATGGGGATAAACTGACTTGCCCAAGCCACAACTGGTAATTGACCTGCTTGTTCTCAGTCAGGGTCATTACTCAGTGAGCCACTCCTTTGATTCCGTTAAAAGTGGGCAGACCACAAGCATATCCTATGTGTTTTTATTTTAATAATTCAGTTCTGTACACTTAGAACATACTTTATATTTAAACAAAAAATTTATTAACATTTTTAATGTATTATAATGTAACAAGCATTTTTTGTTTCTATAGCAACCATTGTACAAGTCACATCCCCTTCCTCTTCTGAAACAGCTCTCTGGCCACAACCCCTTTGTGAGCCTAGGGCCCGGTCTCCTTACTAGCAGTGCCAATTGTATCTCGTGACTACCCTGGGCACTGACGTTCCCCCATAGAACTTTGCAATCTTTGGTCCTCTGGTTCTCTGCTGCACTGAGACTCATTTAGGTGAACCCCTGAGCCGAATCTTTGCCCAATCGATCACAGGAGAACGGATGGGGCTCTTGGCAACTTAGCTAATTACTATCATTGTGTGGATTGTTTCTTGATGCAGTCTGTATTAAAGGGAACAATAATCATATATAATAGATTTAAGGCAGCTTGGACTGCCTTTAACAATCAACCTTGTTATTTTACAGATGCTACAGTCTTCATATATTTTTACATGACGTGGGCAACTTGGGTAAATATAGTTGGCTAGAATTCTTAACCGTAACAATTAAGTTTATGATTTGGTCTAAAAGCTAAACTGTTTTGTACTTAAGCAAGCAACCTAACTGGCTATAACATATATTATATATATATATATATATATATATATATATATATATATTATATATATATCTCTCTGTACATTGTAGACGGTAATCATTTCCCTAACCAAGCCGGTGGTTGCCCTAGCTTTCCCTCACCTTTTCCACAACTAAAAATCACCTAGATGCATACCGGTTCTGTGGCCTAAACGAAATGTCCTTTTATATTATATAGTGCTTTTTTTATTTGTGGGGAGCTTTCGCGATACACTGCTCGTCTTCTTCTGGGCGTCTTCTTCTGGGCTATGTTACAATAATGAAGCAAGCAAAGGTATTACATAAAACAGTGTCCTCTTCTTGGAATGTTAATCTGTGCTGTTCTTCCCCCCCCCCTCCCCCGGTGTGGGAGTGTTTTTTTATGGCTGGAGGTTGTTAAATTGGTTACTCTGAAATAAAGTGAAGAAACGAGTGTGTATGTGTTATCAGTGGTGAATAAAAATGAATGGAGTCCCACAGTAGTATACAAATAATAACAGTGCTTTTACATCAAGTGTGGTGTGGTAGTGGGACTCGGAGTAATGGGGTGTGGTGGGTGGTGGAATGTGAGAGTTCGTACCAACTAAACGTGGTGTGGATATACTTAGTGGTCCCTATTGGTGTATCATTTTTTATTACACTGATACCATACACACCTTTTCTTCACCTTGCTTTCAGTACCTTTTGACACCTCTACCATAAAACACATCCACACCGGGGGAAGGAAACAGCACAGATAACATCTTCCAAGAGATCACTGTTTTTAAGTATAGACCCCTGTGCTTTCCATTCATTGTAACATCTCCGACCGAGAGATCAGTGTAGCTTCGAAAGCTCGCACAAATAAAAGCAGTTTCGTTAGCCCCCGAACTTTATCATCATTTTTTTTTTTAATTATATATATAATTAAAAAATATATTATACGTATTATATATACTATAGATAGATATATATATATATATTAGTTTGTTTCGACAAACCTATACATTTGCTCGCCCGCGCCCCGGGCGAGTGGATTTAAGATAAACCCACGTGGCGAGTAAATATTGGCCCACAGCATCCCCGTTTGGTACAGGTGGCGAGTAGGATTTTTTTGTGTGGCGAGTAGATTTTTGGTGAATTTTGTCAACCACTGTTATATGACTATATATTTTAACTTAACATTTTTTTACTGCAGATGAGAAGACAAGAAGGGTCTTCTGGAGTTGAACTGCATTAATTTCAGCAGAAAGTAAGGAAGGCCCCAATTATCAGGGTATCTCGCCATCTTTAATCAAACCAACGGCAACTAAACCCTCTAATATGCTTTAAAAAATAAGCAGAATAAGCTTATTTAAAAAAAGTAAGTCCTTCCCACAAGATCAACCTTCTTGACTTTGGTGTTATTCTGGTCGGCTGCTTGTGGCTCTGTGTGACTCATCTGTTGATCTGCCTCAGATGGCGTGGCTCACATGGCAAGACAGATCGACAAACTTACTGAGGCTAGTAAGAAAAATATGCTGGTGCCAGTTGTATTTTTATTTCCTTCTAACATAGGTTAGACTGCAAAAATAGACTGATTTGAACAAAAAGGAAAGGGACATTTTGACTCCTAAAAGGAAATGTGTAGTGAGGATATATATTACATTATGTGATCATGTTTATATGTATTTATAAGTCTTTTTGTTTTGCTATTTTTGATGTTCCTTTGTAGCAAAATAAGAGTTCACTAATTTGCAGGTTTAGAGGGAACTCAAAAACTCTGCCATTACGAACTTTACAACAACACAAAAACAAACAACCCGCACAAATCTTCCCAATTAATTCCAAAGCCTTTTATTGCTAGATTAGAAAGAATAAATCCAAGTACTTGTAAAACTACAACACTAGACATGGAAGCTGGTGTTTTTCATACCAGCTAAATGGTAATACAAGGTTTGCCTACTCTACTTCTGGTCATAAAACATTGCTGCTGACCAGTTTTGTGCATGTCCGCACAAGAAGAACTTAGGCTTGTTTTCCTCCTTAAAGTAGCAGTTCCCCCACTTCCACCTTCCACGCGTACTGGGGAATCCCCCAGCGAGCTCATCTGTGGTCCCCTGACATCCGGCATCTCCGGTTCAGAGCACAAGCCGTGGTCCACCGGCAAATCAGGTTCTTTGAAATGAGCTTTGCTGTATTGCTTCGCCGTCTTGTGGTCATAGTTACTTTCACCATGTCAAGAGATGACCACCTGCCCATGTTTGTAGGTTCGTTGGGTCAGTATTTGTATTTTTTTTATTGTTTGTACAATTGACAGACAAGAAAAAAACTTTGGTGGACCACATTATAGCTCGGGGAGACCATCGAGATCAGGTATGATAAAAAGAACACAATTTGTGTTTAGATTGTCTGCTGTTAAAGACTGATGTTACAATCTACTGTGGCAGGGGGCCGAGTTGTGGACACACTTTAGTATATTCGAAATACAATACCCGGTATGTACCTGCAGATACCTGGAATCGCCGCTTCCTCACCGTCCTCACTCTGACAGACCCCCGTTGCAATTTGCCTTCCCAGCCTGGGTTTCACATGCCTGGCTTACGGGCGTGGCTGAAAAAAGTAATCTGTTAAATGATAAATTAGGATTTAATAGGCTGCAATGGCTTCGCGTGTCTACCGATGGCTAAATTCATGAATTGTAATGGCAGTAGATATAGTATGTACTGGGGTGGCAGTATGCAGCCAGCGGGAATAAAATGCTTCAAAATCCCTGCCCCGGACAATACCTCAATGCAACTCTCGGGCAGAAAACAGTCACAAACCTCAATCAACCCGGTTAATCCCGAATTCCGTGGGACTATAAAACCGAGCTCGAATAAAGTGTGTCGCCAGTGTAGTTGGAGTTCTATCCTTGTTTCATCAAAGATCACTTTACTCATCACTATCTGGGTTCTAAAGCACTGCCCCATATTTGTAATATCAGACCTTAAAACTTGCGTACTGTTGGAGGAGCTATGTTGGATTGCATTGGCATCATAGGACGTGAGACATAATGGTATGGCAGAATTAATCCATGTTTTCAACAAAACTGTATGCATTAGGTGGTCATTCTCAATGGTAGAACTATGTGCCTTTTGATACGCATCGCTCTCATGCAATGGATATGGCAACGTCTTCCCAGATGACTTACAAAAAAAAAAAGATCTAAAGCTTAAAAAATAATTAATGAAATATTTTAATAAACATATCATGGCAGTTGAAGAAAAAACCCGTTATATTTCTGAATTGGGCTGGTAAAATAATCCTTAGCAACATTTCCTTGTTATTGTTTCGCTCTTCCCCTTGTACATGAACACATGTCCATTGCACACCCTTGAAAATAACTACCCATAAAATCGCTCTCCAGTAATAATGCAACTTTTCATGTACAAAAAAAATGTTTTCATGTTTACAATAAGAATGATTCATCCATAAATTAAAGTATCCGTATGCGTTGAAATCATAATTTACATTCATCTGTTGAACTATCTCCACACTAACTTGATTTTGGTGTGTGGTGTCGGCGCCAATATTCTCTATTTCTGTGGTCAACATACACGAGCTGACGCCTTTTTTGTCTGTTGTTTTGATCCAAGCTTATATAATTTGTAACAATGTTTTTTAAAGACCTGGGCCTAATTTTTGCCATAGGATTTATATTGTGATCTTCAAAATCACACCATTTCAGGTCTAAGGCGATGTTTCTTTCTAGAAAAAAAGGCTATGGGAGCTATTGATCAATATTAAAAAAAAAAGGCAAAAATAGACTGATTTAAAAAAAAATCAATTCATTTGTTAAAAAAGGCAATTATCTAATATTTATTTTTCCATTAATATTTTAGCCCTTAAAATTGTGTCGTAGTACTGGTCTGCATTTTCTTTTTTAAACAAGACCGAATACCAAAGGTGGGATCACTTTTTTACAAATTGGGGAATTCTGCTAGCATTAATTTATCATGATGTAGTAGTAAATAAAATGAACGAAAATAGATTCTTTCTTTTGTCAAAATAAATGTTTGTCCTGTTTCTTTTGTGGTAAGTACATAAAGGGCACAGCCACGTGGCTCCACTTGTTCATTTTTGGGAAAAAATCCTCTATTCATGAGAGAAGAACAAAAAAAACATTTCATAACATGTGGGAACGAAGCATGGGTACTTTCTTTCTTTACTCTTTCTTTCTTTTTTCTTATTTTTGTGACGTTTACCATTGTTGGAAAAATACTTGATTTATTAATTTGAACTGTTGAATTGAAAGGCAAGTTAACGACGGCACTGTTGTTAAGCTTTCTGGGGAAAAATCCCCCAGGTTTTAAGGTTGTGAAAATCAAGAAAACATTTTTTGGAGGGCTGGAGTGGTGTTTTGCTTGTGATTTTGCACGTGAATTCGCAAGTCATCGAGAGCCCTCTTCTAACCTTCTATACCATTTTCACAACATCAACTGCATTTGATCATTTAGATGACGGGTCAGAGGTGATTGATCTGACCTTGGACACTGTACGTTTCATCACTACCTTGAAAGAAATCACCCCTGACAGGGGAGCCCTGTGCCGGTTTACATAGTGATAGAGAGGAGGCCCGCACATATCCTCAGTTAGATGTACAAGCAATTGTATGGTTGGGAAGAGAGTTTTGGCTGCACGATGAATATGATCGTACGCATTGCCCGCCAAACAGAAATCATCGGTTCCCGCATGACCCTGAAATGATCAGCCCCCCGCCCCAACCTCACCCCATAGCTCACCACCTAACCCACACAACAATCCCTTTTTCTCTCAACGCAGAAACTGTTTACTTTAAACTGTTTTCTTCTTATTGGGGTAATTACGGAAAAAAACATTAACAATGCAATCAATTTATTTTTTATATTTCAGCAAAGAAAAACAGTTGACGACTGCTGGGTGACGACCTGCCTGGGGTTGACTGACCTGCTTTGCTTGGGTGACTGATGCCTGTGTGGGATGAACTGCCTGCCTTGGTGACCTTGAATGGACTGCCGTGGGTGGGTGACTACTGGCTGGGATGGTGACCCTGCTGGGTGAGTGCCTTGAACTGTGTCTGGGTGGATGACTGACTGTCGGATGGTGCCCTGCCTGGGTGGTGATTGTTTGGGGTGTGGAGACTACCTGGGTGAGGGACTAGGTGGTGGGTGACTGAAGTGAACTGGTTGGTGAGTGACTGGGGCTTTGTGTACTGCCTGGGTGGAGTGACGAGGTGGGTGGTGACTTCTGTGTTTGGGTTGTGTGACTGGGTGGTGTGACTGAGTGAGTGACTGGGTTGGGTGACTGACTAGTGAGAGGGTTGGTGACTGAACTGAGTGATTGGGTGGGTGAGTGTACTGAGTTGGTGATTGATGTGGAAGTGGGGGTGACTGGGTTGAACTGAGTGGGTTGGTGTGTGCACTGAGCTGGGTGAGTTGCTGGTGCGTGACTGCCCTGGGTGGTGTGATTTGTGTCGAATTGTGGTGACTGCTTGGGTGGGTGACTGACTTGACCATG
>WSYH01007493.1:0-32911 GCA_036426205.1 Ascaphus truei | reverse complement strand
CCGGGCAGCGAGGCACACTCAGGCCGGGCAGCGAGGCACACTCAGGCCGGGCAGCGAGGCACACTCAGGCCGGGCAGCGAGGCACACTCAGGCAGGGAAGTGTGGCATGGCACGCTCCGGCAGGGCACTAAGGCATATATTTTAATGTCTCACCAGACATGGTCGCTGCAGCCGTCTCACGCTGGGATCAGGAGGAATGCGTCACTGTCCGAGTTTCCGATGTCTCAGAAAGACTGAGGAGAGAGGAAAGGAGAAGCTCATACGTGTGTAGTGCCCGGTACATGGCCCATATGCACAGATCTGTTTTAATATCAGCGCTGGCAGGGCCGCCAACAGGGGGGACAAAGGGCACTGGAGTCCCGTGCCCCGTGAATCAGTTAATTAAAATTTTTTTTTTAAAAAGTTAAAAAAAAATGGCGGCGATTCCCCGCAGTCCCAGCACGCATGGCAAGCAGGGCCCGCTCCCCTCCCCCCCCATCCCACTCCCAAACATGGGACCGAGGGGGAAGCACCAGCCAGCTCCTCCTGTGGCCCGCTTCCCCCCGCGGCCAGCTTCCCGCGTGCCCCCTGAGCCCACCTCCCGCGCCCCCTCCCCCAAGTCCACCTCCCGTCCCGGGCAGCTGCCACGGGGATATCGGGGGCAGGAGGGGGAAGCGTCCGGCGGCAAGCTGCACCCACCCGGTCAAGGTAAGTCACCCCACCCAGTCACTGTCATCCACCCGCCCAGACACTGTCACCCAGTCACTGTCTCCTAAATCCACATTCAACATTCACCCACCCACTGCCATTCGCCCACCCACCCTCAATCACCTACCCAACCACCCACCATCATTCACCCAACTACCCATCGTCATTCATTCACCCACCCACTGTCATTCAGCCACTCACCCAGGCAGGCAGTCACATGTCTTTTGTTGAAAATATAAAAATAAACAGGTTGCATTGTAATGTTTTTTTCTGTATCACAATAAGAAAACAGTTAAGTAAAAGCTGCGCGCTTAAAGATATTTTTTCGTGGTAGGTGCGCTATGGGTTCGGGGGGGGGGGGGCTCCTTTCCTTTGTCCCGGGCCCCATGATTTCTGTTGGCGGCCCTGAGCGCTGAGTACAACTCCGCATACACTCCCAGCTCAAAATAAAATCAACCTTCCCCACTCATCCACAAAACAATGACCAAGAATGACTGCGGGTGGCACAAAGATGGCAGCCTCCTTAAGATCTCCATCAACCCCACACCCGCTATCCTAGCTATAGCCCTGCTGTTGCCATCAGCCTGCAAAGAAGAAGCAGGACTGGTGGAGACTGGGGATGGGAAATGGCCAAGGTGGGACTGTCAGAAATCTAATTACACTACTATTAGGAAAGAAAATTAATTACCTACACATCATCAGTATTAAACATCCACGTGAGATGGCGCCCACGTTTAATGGTGCAATCCCATCTAATTGGCTTCCTTAAACTAGTCAAACCGGGTTAATAGCAAATAGTTATCAGATTTTGTTTCTCTGGGAATGAATTACAAGTTGCATTTCTTCATGACCTCTGAATGGGGGAGGGAGGGTGTGTTAAGCACGGGCGATCAGGGCGGACATCTTAAAGAAGCCCGGAATCAAAGACAGAAAAATTAGATTGATATTTGTGCCACCCCAGAATCGATGACATCAAAGCGGCAGGGGGGCGGGGGGACATGTGACATCACAGTAGGGACATGTGACAGGCTGCGCCTTGTTATATTGCAGAATTGTATTAATATAGATGCCATATACGCAGAGCGCAGATATTATACAGGACATGGTAAGTTCATCATATGCAACAAAAGGGGGGCGATGACAGACGTCTCCCCAAGTACCCTATTTCCTGCACACGGTGCAATAGCATACAGCATGATGACGTCATTACCTGATCGTTGACGTCTGCAGAGGCACGTGATGAACCGCCCCTACCCTCGTGGAAATGGTTGTATAATAACCGCTGCGTTGCGATACAATTGTTACTAATATTTTATCACGGAGGGTCACGTATCCTTATTCATATCTGTTACAATGTGTTTGTGTGTTATTGTACAGAGACTAGTGGCTATTGCTATGATTCTGCCACTATGAGTATTGAACATTACTGTGAATGTACTACTCTTTTGCAGCTTCTCTGACTAATTTTGCTGGGCACCCCCGGTTCAATACTATAACTTGCTATCACTTATATAGCTATATATGTACAAGTACTGGTTGCAATTCTGGGTTATGTTCATAGGTCCTTGCTTTTAGATCATAGAGTAGAGCTGTATCCTGTATACACACTATATATGCATGACCTATTATAGGAAGTTACCATCATATATACAATTCAGATACGAGATGGACATGAGGGCGAGTTTGAGTACTATGAGTGCTTCCATTTGTTACATTACACTATTTAGTGTTAAATGACTCATTTCTACCTTGTCATCACTGCTTTTAACATTTATTCTTATTTGTACACTGTATATTTATACACACATTGCAGCGTCGTCTCACACTTTTTCATTAAACAATTTATTATTTTCTAGCCAGTCTATGGCTTTTAGTAGTGTCTGTCCTTCCACAATGATGGGAGCAGTGGCTATATGTGATTGATGCCTAATGATTACCTGACATGTTATAATTGGGACCACTGAGCCCCACCATTATATGCTATTACACCGTGTGCAGGAAATAGGGTACTTGGGGAGATGTCTGTTATCACCCCCCTTTTATTGCTTATCTTGAATATTTTACCCCAGGGGAGCGCAAACTTTTTGTGCTGCGCCCCCCTGTCACTCTGCCCCCGGCTCTCGCGCCCCCCTGCCTACTTTCATTCGCGTCAGATGACGCTGCGTGGGCGTGTGACGTCAGGTCACATGGTGCCGCGGCATCTATTGACGCCGCGTTGCCATGGCGACGCAACACAGACGGCTGAATCCCGGTAAGTAAACGGTTGCAGGGGCCTCGCGCGATCCCCCGGCATTTAATTTAAATGCCTGGAGGAAGAGCGCGGGGCCTCTGCAACTGCCTGCGCCCCCCGAGCACAATCTCCCGCCCCCCCTGGGGGTCGCGCCCCCTACTTTGCGCACCGCTGTGTTACCCTATATGCACCAGATATGTAAGCATTTCCAGCTATATTGAATTAGGGGAGAAGTGCAAAATGCACTTACCTCTGTACATCCTGACATGTTCCTGTCCACACTGTACACTGTATCATGAACCACCCCCACAATGCACTGCACACTGTATATCAAGACATCAACCTCCCCACACAACACACTGTATATCATAACCCCCCAAAATGCACTGCATACCATGACACGACCCCCCCCACAATGCACTGCATATCGTGACATGACCCCCCACAATGCACTGCACACTGTATATCATGACATCAACCTCCCTGCACCGCACACTGTATATCATGACAAACCCCCACAGTGCACTGCATACTGTATATCATGACAACCCCTCACAGTGCACTGCATACTGTATATCATGACAACCCCTCACAGTGCACTGCATACTGTATATCATGACAACCCCCCACAGTGCACTGCATACCATGACCCCCCCATGCACACCCTATTTCATGACCCACCAATCTCAAAGCACTCCACACTGTATATCATGACATGACCCCCCACAATGCACTGCACACTGTATAGCATGACATGACCCCCCACAATGCACTGCACACTGTATGTCATGACATGACCCTCCACAATGCACTGCGCACTGTATATCATGACATGACCCCCCACAATTCATTGCACACTGTATATCATGACATGACCCCCCACAATGCACTGTATATCTGACACACATCAGACCAACAACCTATTGCACTCCCATGTCATGACATAAGCCCTCACTATAATGCCCTGCTCACTGCATCGTAACACACCCCTCCTGCTATGCCCATTTCATGACGTCATACCGGTGACGTGTTTGTCTCTCGGTGTCCCGGGCCCTGCTCTCCGTCTCTTCCAGCTCAGTCCGCATCCAGCTCCAGACCTCGCGAGAGCCGGAGACCCCGCCCACCAAGTATTGGCGACAATTTCAATAAAGCTTGTTTAAAAAAAAAAACAAAAAAAAAAAAACAACGCGGAGCCTGGCGCGCATGCGTGAGAACATTGTCTACAATTACATTTGGGTTTAATAAAGTTTATAACAAAAAAAAATAATATGAGTACATCAGTATTTCTATTTAATTCTATTTAAAACAAGACAAATCGCCGGGCAGAGGGCTAGTGATCCATGTGAGAAACCATGTATCCCAATATATCCTAGTATATCACAATGTATCCTAATACTGCATATCATAATGTATCCCAATATATCCTAATATATCACAATGTATCCTAATACTGCATATCATAATGTATCCCAATATATCCTAATATATCACAATGTATCGCAATGTATCCCAATATATCCTAACACTGTATATCCCAATGTATCCTAATATATCACAATGTATCCCAATATGTCCTAATGTATCGCAATGTATCCTAATATATCCTAACACTGTATATCCCAATGTATCCTAATACATCACAATGTATCCCAATATGTCCTAATATATCACAATGTATCCTAATATATCACAATGTATCCCAATATGTCCTAATATATCACAATGTATCCCAATATGTCCTACTGTATCGCAATGTATCCTAATGTATCACAATGTATCCCAGTATATCATAATATATCCCAGTATATCATAATATATCCTAATATCCCAATATATCATAATAAATCACAATGTATTCCAATATACAGTATCCCACTATATCACCTTGTAATGTGTCACCGCCCAGCCTGGGAAACGCCTATTATTAATAATAATAACTGCGCCTGTTCCAGTTCCACTGCCACCATAACGTGCTCTGGATACAAAGAACCATTGCCTTTAAAAACAAATGATTCTATCTCCCCACTGGGTGTGGAGCAGGGGATCCTCTGAACTGGGACCCCCCTCCACCCTGATATACATACATCTCAAGGTGCCGGCAGCATCTGAAATCTGTTTAAAGGTGCCGCGTGGCGCAGCCAATAGGAAGCAGCAAGGGATGATGTGGCGGCTTCCTATTGGCCTGTGGGACCTTTAAATGCTCTTCCCCCCCCCCCCCCACCCCCATGCCCAGCCGAGGCTGCTACCGGCATCACCTTCCAATGTAAGTATCTCTGGGAGCAGGGGGTGCCGGGGCTGCTACCGGCATCACCTTCCAATGTAAGTATTGGGGAGCTGGGGGGCTCCGGGGCTGCTACCGGCATCACCTTCCAATGTAAGTATTGGGGAGCTGGGGGGCTCCGGGGCTGCTACCGGCATCACCTTCCAATGTAAGTATTGGGGAGCTGGGGGGCTCCGGGGCTGCTACCGGCATCACCTTCCAATGTAAGTATTGGGGAGCTGGGGGGCTCCGGGGCTGCTACCGGCATCACCTTCCAATGTAAGTATTGGGGGGCTCCGGGGCTGCTACCGGCATCACCTTCCAATGTAAGTATTGGGGAGCAGGGGGGCTCCGGGGCTGCTAGCGGCATCACCTTCCAATGTAAGTATTTGGGGGCTCCGGGGCTGCCACCGGCATCACCTTCCAATGTAAGTATTTGGGGGCTCCGGGGCTGCTACCGGCATCACCTTCCAATGTAAGTATTTGGGGGCTCCGGGGCTGCTACCGGCATCACCTTCCAATGTAAGTATTGGGGAGCTGGGGGGCTCCGGGGCTGCTACCGGCATCACCTTCCAATGTAAGTATTGGGGAGCTGGGGGGCTCCGGGGCTGCCATTATAGTGGTTCAGTCCTGGAGACATCCTGCTTCCCACCTGGTAAAAAACATGAGCTAACGCTGCTTTACAGTTTCGGCTAATTAGCTTATCTAGGGACTGAGGATAAACTTGCTAATAGTACAAATGAAATCAAATAGATCTGTTATTTGCTATAATTAACAGGAAATAATCGTCCTTTTGCATGCGTGTTTATAATGATATACAAAATAATTCATACACTCCAGCTGTGCCGACCACTGCTTTTATTAAAACCACTGACTATAATTAGCATATCACCAGACCCTCCAATGCTGGGCACATGGAATAGGTCCACTTTAGTTCCTGAGCTTACATACAAGTGAACACCTGCTGTGAAGATGCTGTAACATGCAATGTATTACATGTAAAATTCAGGTTACCAATATAACACATGTATTTCTGGATTTATTTGTAGAACTCAAAAAAATAAAATTATATATATATATAAGTTCTTCAGTATTAGGTGATACCTTTTTTATTGGACTAACAATTTATGTCATAGGACTATCGCAACTGGACTAACACGGCTATTTTCTGCTTTATATATATATATATACATACATACATACGTGTGTGTGTGTTTCCCTATAACCTGCTGATGCAATAGTTCTGCAAAAGTCGTTGGCCGTAAACATTGAATCCAAAGATATTTATAAACATTCAAATAATTAAGACTGAAAGCTGAGTTTTGTGATTGCTATGGAAGTTTAATACAAGGAGACATTGGGATGTACATAACGTAGTGTCTCAGCTGGGATCCATGTGTTGCAGTAATGATTTTGCAGCTTGATTAAATAACCCCAGTGTGATACTACATTAATAAAAAAAACAAAAAAAACACAGGTCATTAGATCATGTAGTTCATATTGATTATTCTATATATATTTTTTTAATGCAAGTTCCCTATTTGGGGAACCATGATCCCCCTTGTCCCTTAGACATAGGGTTGCCAGATGGCTTCTCCAAAAATACTGGACACATTGGTGAAAAGTGCGATGCAATCGAGACAAACACACACTCCTCTAACCTTTCTCTGCTCCATGCTGTTTCCTCCTCTCCTTGGCTCCAGGCTACTGACACTTCCTCCTGATTGGCTGCTTCTGGCTAATACAGCCAATCGGAATGGAGGAAGCTGCCCAGACCCCTAGCAACAGCTCTGCTCTTTCCCTGCTTGGGGAAATCCAATGGTCCCCCAAGCCGGTTAGGTCACTGTGTCCAGAGAAGTAATACAGGGCACAGACATGTCCAGAATCACCTCTAATTTTTACTGGACAGAGTGTCTAAATACAGGGCAGTCCAGGCATGTTCTACAGAATAAAGTGTGCTTTAAACCAGGGATTCCCAACAGGGGTTTGGGAGAAATGCAAGGGGTCCGTGAGGCGTCTCCCAGGGGTTAGCCCCCAAAAATCTGTAATGTTCTACACCCCGTCGGAATTATAATGAAACCCTGAGTCCAGAGATGGCATGCTTAAACCGAGTCTTCAGGTCAAATCCAAAGAGGTGGTAACTAGAGGGAAGGGGGGGGGGGGGGGGGGCAAGTTACAGGTAGGTAATACCGGGAGGACTACGAGGGCGCCAAGAGGTGCCTCCGCCGCCAAACGCCACCACCCGGAGTTTTACTAGGTAAACTCGATACCCGGAGATACGCGTGGTCAAAACCCTTAGTATCCGGGTCAAACCCAGAGCAAGGGGTGCAGTGTAAATAAGGTTGGGAACGACTGCTTCAAACTATATAGTGTCTCTTCATAATTTGAGATGACAGTATATTTCTGTATGCACATTTGCATATCATTTGCCAGAATCCCTGTCTGCAGTGGAAACACTGTATGGTAAAAGATAATGGGGAAAAACAGCATTGCAGACCTGCTCACAAGTGGGATGTTTCTGTGCATCCTAAACCCTGCCACTAGGGGCGCACATTCCCATGCACTGAATGATACTTTATTATGTAGACACACAGTGCAGGATGTGCGTCCCACGCCTCTTTCTGAATCCTGGCTGGAGCTGCAGCAAGTCATGTGACGTTGCCGCTTCCTGTGGCATGCCGGGAGTTGTAGTTCTTATGAGAAAATCTATTTCAGAATTAGGGACCACAAATCCCAGATTTCCTGCTGCAGTCATTTTTTTTCCCTTCCATTGGTCAGTTGAAGGCCCAGCCTCCCCCTCCACATACACAAAGGGCTGCAGACTGGCAGGTAGGTTGTTGTGGTTGTGATTTTGCAGACACCCTATACATTCACTCATTAGGTGGGGATTACTGATATGGGGGAGGAGAGAGACCTGGGGATAGATCATAACATATGCCTGCAGACTCCTATCTCCCCACCCCCCTTAGGGATCCTTTAACCCAGTGGTGGCCAACCAGTCTTCAAGGGCCACCAATAGGTCAGGTAGTCAGGATATCCCTGCTTCAGCACAGGGAGTGCAGCCTTCGATTTGAGCCACCTGTGCTGAAGCTGGGATATCCTGAAACCCTGACCTGGTTGGTGGCCCTTGAGGACAGGAGTTGGCCTCCCCTGCTCTAACCATACCATATTCCTGGGAGGCTAAGCCAGGGCGCACGACATAACACATACTCAGGTGGTCTCACTCACTGAAGTGTGGTCTCGCTGTATACCCTGTGCACAACTGCAGGAGGAGAGATGCAAAAACGCAATTAGCCTAGCTAGGCACATTCGCACCCTATAATGCTTTGCACCATATTGTAAAGGATTATGGGAAGCGAATGTGCACTCTTGCACCAAATTCCCCCTGCAGTTGTGTTGCTGCCAGCAGTAACTAGAAGCAGCTGCCCGTCCCGGTTCTCATGCGTTTGTCCAAACCAGAATACATTTATCAGGACCTTAGGTACCCCAGGCCATGCCAGAATCGGTGCTATCTCAGGCCACTCCTGGACATTTGGCAGCCTGACCTCCTCCTCACAGACCCCACAGGAAGACTACACTTACAGGTGTGACATTCTAGTACCAGAACATCCAACCCATGGATGGACCAATTGTGGGAGCCAATATATCATCCCGTCAACCTACACTAATCCTGTCACCTAAGAAAAGAAACATGTATATTGTTATACCATGTCAATTTGCACAATGTGTTGAAACAATTACAGCTACATCCCCAGTCATAATATATAAGACATGCATTATATGCAAATATAATATATAAGCACAGTAATATTCCAATTTGGTGTGTGTGTGTATAGAATAAATGAGTACTTCAGTATTAGGTGATACCTTTTTTATTTGGACTAATAATTTATATCATAGGACAAGCTGAACTCTCACATATCGTGTATATACTGGCGTTGCATCTCATCCCAGCCTATGTTTAAAAGCTGTTTAAAGCAGCATCCATTGGCTTAAGGGTTGTTCATGTAATGTGAGCTTGAGACAAAAGGTGGCACTGTGTGTTCATTTGCATGCCATTTCCCAGAATCCCTTGCTGCAGGGGAAGTGCTGTGTGCTGGGTGATAGTGGTGAAATGCGGGGTTGCAGACCTGTCTAAGACATGCAAATGAGCATACAGTAATATTTCCATTTGATATACACACACACACACACAACAGTGCAATTGGACCGCTTTTTATGACTTTTGTAAAAAATGTGCGTATGTTTATTCTCTTGCATTCAATACTTCTTTAAAGTCTGTATCTATATCTAATATATACATACATACATACATACACAAATACTACATCAGTGTGTAAGTGGATATCCCCCATGGTTATGACGCATGGCCGGGAGGTGTCCTGACCATTTTTCAGAACCTGAAAAGTGGCTTTTAAAATAAATGTCCTTTGAAAGCCTGAATCCTGTGTTTTCTGGTCTCCTGTGAGGAGCTGCTGATGATATTGGATTGAGTAACGATGCTCTGGCAGATCCCGCTGTGCTACCTGTCCTTTAAGTTAGGGAAATGTTCTCATGGAAAACATACAGCACAGAGCGCACCGAGGCTGAATATTATAATAAAAGTGAATACAAATAACAAGTATCAACTTACATATAATGAATCTGCTATCCAGTGAGATCTTAAGTGGGACAGTCCATGCTGCCCGCTCCGTGGGGCAGATTAGTCTGCCAAACATGTTGGGGTAAGAGCACTGTGGACATTGCATGCAGATCAGCCCCTCCGCTAACTGCCACTTGAGAGACTGTGAACTTGGGAGACGTGCACAAACCAGCACACGGACCGCGCGGTACTGCGCATACCCGGAAGTAGCAGTGCAGAGCAAGAGACACTACTCGATCCCAGCGCGTGAGATAGACTGTCTCGAGCTTGGCGTTGCTTCCCATCTACCCACAGACGGGGCAGCATGGACTGTCCCACTTAAGATCTCACTGGATAGCAGATTCATTATATGTAAGTGGATACTTGTTATTTGTATTCGCTTTTTATTATAATATTCTTCAACCTCGGTGCGCTCTGTGCCGTTTGTTTTCTATGACTGGTCCGCCTGTGGAGTAATCCTCGGTGGATCTTCAGTGGAGAAGGGGAATATCTCCACGCACAGAAGCAGCAAAAGAAAATAAGTTGGTTTACACCAGAGACTGTAGGAAGCATGAGCGCGGATCAATAACCCCCTTTTCTGACATGTTCTCATGTTTCACATTCTGTAGCGTGATATGAAACTGAGCAGCGATACACTGCAGACCCTGCTCCTTTTGATACCCACTTTTGAGTAAGGATGGGCGATTTTTGAACACAACCCTATCCTAATCCTGTAACATTATCTCAGGATGACTGAGCAGGACGCTGGCACGAAGATATGCAGCAGAAAGAAAGGAAACCCCACATCACCGAAGGTAACTACGAGGCCTGTGTGTCAAATGACGACACAAAGTTGTCATTTTGTTGCAACCAGCACTAAAATCGCCCTGCGACAGACAGCGTCTGTGTATTCATGTAGCGTGCGCCATATTCGGGACACCTGCATCTGCCTGCGATGAAATTGATGGAGCGAGTGGGAGGCGTCAGGGGCGGAGTTATATTTGTATATTGGCACAGGTCTGTGTATTAAGGAATGTGCGACTCGCGTTACTATTCTTGATTTTTTTTTTTTCTCTCCGTCCCCTTAAATGTGGAATAATTTTTTTTTTTTTTTTTTTTAGTGCAGAATATTAGCGCCTAGCGCTAAAAACAGTAGGAATACACTTCATCAATATGTCACGTTTGAGACAGGAAAAAAAATGCTAGCAGACCACATGATACACAGCGCCCTACATGTCCATGGTATCTGGATATGCGCCATGTATTGCTAATACATTTCTATACATGTATTTGTGTGTAGCCTGACTCCCGTGTGATGAGATGCCCCACACACGGATTCCTGGCAGTGACAGGTGAAAGTTAGGAATCCGACAATTATCATGTTTGTAAATGAACAATTTGCATATCTGTGGCTGAGCAACTTCCCCGCCCGGCAGCCGCAAGAGTGCTTCCCCGGCGGCTACAAGAGCGCTTCCCCGGCGGCTACAAGAGCGCTTCCCCGGCGGCTACAAGAGCGCTTCCCCGGCGGCTGCAAAAGCGCTTCCCCAGCGGTCGCAAGAGTGCTTCCCCAGCGGCTGCCTGAGGACCGCTCCCTCCTATGGCTGGCTGAGCGGACCCCCCCCCCCCCCACCCGAATGGGACATTTGGTCACGGCCCTCCTGCCGCGACCTACTCCCTGCCAGCGTTTAGCCGCAGGGAGACCCTCTGCTGTCGGCCACTTCTATGAGGTTAGTTTTAGGGTAGTGGTGATTTGGTAGATTGTGTTCACCAGTAAGTGCTCTATTGTATAAGAGCAATATATTCAGAGTATAGTCCCAATGTCCATAATAACTGTATAATAACAGAGATCCCCCAAGGGAGATTAAGGGACCTAGTGGTGCCCACCTGGCTACCACAGAGATTTGTCACCTGGTAAGTGATCACCTTCCCATAGGGTTTAGATCAATAAAACAGCAGGCACTGAAAAGGCAAATACAGAGGGGCTGTTCCCTTTACCTGACAGTGAAATCCAGGCAGGGAAAAACTCTGCAGCGTGCAATCCTCAGTGGTAGAGATCAGGATATGTAGAAGGAAAGGAGCATCCGCATCAGTGGATCAAAAATATAGGGCAACTCCAGATATAGTAAAATTGTTTATTGCACAATCAGCTTAGCAATGAAGGTGTAGGAAACACACCGCTTAGCAATGAAGGTGTAGGAAACACACCGACATGTTTCATCCAACAGGACTTTATCAAGGACCTTGATAAAGTCCACCTTGATAAAGTCCTGTTGGATGAAACATGTTGGTGTGTTTCCTACACCTTCATTGCTAAGCCGATTGTGCAATAAACAGATTGTGCAATAAACACAATTTTACTATATCTGGAGTTGCCCTATCTATTTTTGATCCACTGATGCGGATGCTCCTTTCCTTCTACATATCCTTATTTTTGATCCACTGATGCGGATGCTCCTTTCCTTCTACATATCCTAGTTTTAGGGTAGGTGGTTAACTTTAGGAGTTCTAGCGGTTAGGAAACTGAGTTAATTTAAGGGGTTTTAGCGGTTATGGTAGGGGGTTAATTTAAATGGTTTTAGCGGTTAGGGGGTTAATTTAAGGGGTTTTAGGGTAAGGGGTTAAGGTTTGTAGAGTTGGGGTAGCATTAGTATTTAGGGTTAAGATCAATGGGGTTTTAGGGTAAGGTTAGTGACTTACTGTAGCACCCAGTGGCCAAGTGTCCCGGCGGTAAAGTGAGCAGTGGTTAAACGCCGGTGATCATTGAATCGTGGCAAAATGGCTGCGAACAAATGTCCTAGACCGTGTCTCCCTCCCCCCCCCCCACTGCTGTCCGAGCGCCTCCTCGCCTGCGCACCTGTCCGAGCGCCTCCTCGCTGCGCATGTCGAGCGCCTCCTCGCCTGCGCACCTCTGTCCGAGCGCCTCCTCGCCTGCGCACCACTGTGACAGTTTCCTGGGCTCTGAGCGACCGGACATTAGGTCTGAAGTTCTGTCTTTCAGGAACCGCTCCACTTTGATGATGTGGCTGTGTATTTCTCTCTGGAGGAGTGGGAGTGTTTAGAGGAAGAACAGAAGGATCTTTATAAGGACGTGATGCTAGAGAATTACCACGTCCTGACATCGCTGGGTGAGTGGGGCTTCCTGTAACCCTAATAGGGCGATACATCACTGGGCGAGTGAGGGTTCCTATAACCCTAATAGGGCGATAGACAGACAGGTTTCCATAAAATCAATGAATAATTACAGGGACTGTGATTATTTTGGATTAATGTTGGGTCTTTGACATGAAATAATAATTCCATTCTAGAGCACTGTACAGCTGCATGGCAGAAACATTCCTGCAGCCACCACTGGGGTGGAATGCTTTAATATTATGGAGAAATATTGCTGTAACATATTGTGAATGTTCTAAGCACGGCACCTAAACTGTAAAACAAGTCCCGTTTATAATTAGCAGGTTATCTCCACGGAGAGCCGGAAATAATCTCCAACATTCAGCGAGGAGAGAAGCCTTGCTTACCGAGCCATACACCGCAGAGAAAGAACCCTGAAGATACCTACACAGGTGAGTAGAGAACATAACCCAACATCTTTCAGCTCCAATGCATGTTCCCAAATGCCTATGTTACTGGGACAGGACGTCTGTCCGGCAGCAGCACTATCTGCTCTCCGTCTCCTATCTTCTGGGCTGAACATGGTGTGGTCTTTAGGCATTCCCTAACAAGTTGTGACACAAACCTACCTTTTTACTGCACTATTACCATTGTAGAGATGTTATCTATAATTGGACTAGTAGATGAGGTGGGAAAAAAGTTAAACCTTTGCTAAAGTTAATTGGCTGAGATACCGATTTCTATATTTAGAAGCCAGAGGGACACCAGTGAAACATCTGACAATTATGTCTGAAAAAAAGCTATAAAAAAAATCCTTAGTCTAGATTTCTACCTGGACATGCACTCTTCCTACAGTATATTTAATCTTTCCACCATACCCCTGTATAAGATGCCTAATCTTTTCTTAAAGATCTCCCGTGTATCTGCCGTCACGGTCTCCGTGTCTAGTAAATCCCACATTGTCACTGCCCTTATTGTAAAGATCCCTTTCCTGTTGGTGAAATCGCCTTTCCCCTAATCTCAATGGGACGACACCCTGCTATCTGTACTGTGCTTGGGGTGAGGTTAACTTTCACTTGTAAGCTGTAAAGTGGCATCACCCCCAACATAACAGAATAACTAAACCTTCTAAATGATCATTGAGCTCATTGTGAATAGCATTACTGGGACATGAGTGATGCTTTGGTTCTTCTGTCCATTTGTTACCACCCTTTGTTTTGCTTGAATTTATGAAGTGTATCCTTTTCCAACAGATGTTTACGATACCAGCTGTGTTCAAGACTGGAAAATTGAAAATGACATTATTCCCAGGGAATGTCAAGGGGAAAACGACAAGAGTTTATGCAAAATCCAGAAGCGGCTGAACTGTACCATGAACGTGAAGGACGAATCGGCATCACGTGAAAGAGGAAATATCACCGGGACCTGTGCGTATAATCTCAGGAAACGTGCCAGGATACAATACACGTATGATTACGATTTTGAGGGGCATGCTAACGTAATGAAATTCTACAAGAACTCGCACACAAATGGGGAACATGTGGAAATCTTTGGCAAGCCGGCAGTTAACAGAGTTTGCAAAAGAAGCCTGAGTACTCCCGCGGGAGAGAGTGTACATACGTGTACGGAATGTGGGAAGAGCTTTATTCACAGCTCCTATCTAGCAAACCACCAGAAATTCCACACTGGGCAAGCACCCTACGAATGCACAGACTGTGGGAAATGCTTTAAAAAGAAGTCCCTTCTCAGCAGACACCAGGTAACGCACACTGGGGAGAAGCCGTATGCCTGCAGCGAGTGTCATAAATGCTTTACTCATAGCTCTACTTTAATGAAACACCAGCGAATCCATACCGGGGAGAAACCGTACGCGTGCGCTGAATGTGGGAAACGTTTTAGCATCAGCACATATCTCATTGTACACCGGAGAACTCACACAGGAGAAAGACCTTATACATGCAATGAGTGTAATAAAAGTTTCACTCAGAGCTCTGCCCTGGTTATACACCAGAGATCCCACACAGGGGAGAAACCATACACCTGCACGGAGTGTAGGAAAGGTTTCACTCACAGGTCACATCTGGTTACACACCAGAGATACCACACGGGAGAGAGGCCCTATGCCTGCAAAGAATGCGGGAAAACATTTAAGCACAGCTCCTACCTTATTGTGCACAGGAGATCTCACACCGGAGAGAGACCTTACTCCTGCACTGGGTGTAAGAGAACATTTGCGCAGAGCTCTCAGCTTGCAACGCACCAAAAGTCTCACATGTGAGGAGAGGAGCACATAGGACAACGCTTCTAACAAAGAAGCCGTTTGCAGAATACTTACCAAAACCACAGAAGATTCAATCCCATTTACTAGGTCTCTGTTACATTGTACTGCTTTCACTTCCCTCATCTTACATCCTCAAGCAGTTTTTATTGTTGCTAAATAATAGTGCAAAATAATTTAAGCATCTATCCCTAGTTATTTCCACGTTTTGTGATTTCTCCATAGTCGCTGCACGTTCTTTCCCCAGTTAGCGCTTAATGAGAGCGGTGTGTTGTATGTTTTGTGATTTTTATCATCATGCCATTAAATATCTTAAATTGTGAAACAAATGTTTAAGATGTTACTGAAGACTAGCAACTTTACCGCAGCTCCTGTATGTGTTGAGAGATGAATTTAGTACCATGATTTCTGACTCAATACTGTTTAATATTTCCTTAACATTGCCCATAAAGAAACCAAAAATGATAACTATATACATTTTGTATTGTTTATTCAAAAAACAAAACCCATTCACTAGAGATAAAGCAAAGAATTGTATTATTAGCCGGTGTGCATATTCTTACAAGAGATTATCTGCTATTTCTTATCGATTTTGTTGTCCCCTTTGGAACTTTTCTACACTTTTATTTCAATGCACATTCCGACAGTATTTGTGTTCCGTCTATAACAAATTTGAAACACAATACTACTTTTACTAATGATAATTTATTTGTTAATTTGGATTTATTACAATAAATGAAAGTAAATATAAATGCACAAATACATTTCTTTCCATAAAGTACATCTGAAAATATGAACTTTTTATTTACGCCTAACATTCTCACATTATTTTTCACTTTAGGAGACCATTAACAAGTTACTTTTTGTTTAGTATCCTCTTTACCACAGAGAAAATGTCACTTTCGTCTTGAACACGATACGCTAAGTACTCGGCCGTGCTGGGCGTAAAATCATGCAGCTCCCCCGGGAATTTCTTCATTTCATCAATGGAAATGTAACCTTTTGGGGAGATAAGTCACTTCATGTGTTATATAGAAACAGGGGAAACGTGGCACTTGTATGTACTATTGGCTGAATATTGTAACATATAAACATTTTAAAGTAGCAGATTTTTATTATCTTCTATAAACAAAGGGGCCCTCTGAAGCTGACCGGCAGCATTTGAGTTGCGATGTCACCTCGCGGCTTTCTATTGGCTGCCAGAGTGAGGCTGACCCCAGGGGCCATATTCATGATCCAGGGAAGGAATTCTTGTAAGGGAATTACAGAAATGTCTAAGTAACTGGTGGGGTCCCTGTAGCTTGGAGTTGTGCTTTCTAATAAGGTGTGTGCATATGTATAATATCAGAAAAGTGAGGTGCAGCGCCAAACCGTTCATAATATATATATATATATAACAGTGTTCGACAAACCTATACATTTGCTCGCCCCGGGCGAGTGGATTTAACATCGTGGCGAGCTCCTATTGGCCCAAGCACCACACGTGTGGTACTAGGTGGCGAGTAGATTTTTTTGTTCGGCGAGTAGATTTTTTGGTGATTTGTCGACCACTGTAGTGTGTGTGTGTATGTGTGTTGTGTATGTATGGGTGTGGTGTGTGTGTTATATATATATATATATTATATATATATATATAGTAATCTCTGAAAGAACAAGAAAAAAAAACAGGCCGACTCCTAGGTGTATAAAGTACAAAAAATATTTTATAGGACTAAAACATATAAACACGCACTCGCAAACAGCAGCACATAATATCAAGCATTATGAAGTACTAATCGCCATAGACTGCAGGATTCCACAGCCAGCCGTTCCTTAGGTGCCTCCTCTGCTGTAACCGACACTCTCCAAGAGGATGATGTCATCACTCAGCGTCTCATTGACAGGTTCCTTCCGCAAACAACTGCTGGTATTTGCCAACTGAAAAATGCACAACACGCAGCTAGGGGGAATCGGCAATCCAAATGCAGTCACAATGTCACGCAGTACCTCTCTGCTCGTGAGTACTAGCTAGCGTGTCCGCTACTTTAGGAACGCCTACGCGTTTCGTCACTAATGACTTCGTCCTTCCCTGACGAAGTCATTAGTGACGAAACGCGTAGGGCGTTTTAAGGTAGCGAGCACGTAGCTAGTACTCACTAGCAGAGAGGTTACCTGCGTGATCATTGTGGACTGCATTTGGATTATAATGGTTATATATATTTTTTCATATTTTTTATTCTTTAATACATATATTTTTAATTGTTATATATTTTTATATATGTTTTCAGTTACGCTTATATGTTTATTTTAGATAGCTGCTATATTCGCCTTTAGGGATCTATTGGTCGTATAGCCTATTGCCATACTCTATCAAACACAGCCAATACTATATATCTAGTATAGTATACTAAGGTGCTACTCCAATTTGTATGTATATATATATATATATATATATATATATATGTATATATATATAAGACCAGCCTCACACTGATGATACCCATCAAGGTTGAAACATGTATGTGAGTAGGTCTAATGGCTTTGCATCTCATCCCAGCCTCTGTTTAAAAGCTGTGTTTAAAACAGCATGCATTGGCTTGAGGAGTGGCTTGTGTAATACGAGCTTGAGACAAAAGGTGGCACTGAGTGCTCATTTGCATGTCATTTCCCAGAATCCCTTGCTGCAGTGGAAGTGCTGTATGCTGGGTGACAATGGGGAAAGACGGGGTTGCAGACCTGTCTAAGACATGCAAATGAACATACAGTAATATTTACAGTTGCTATATATATGTATATATATATATATATATATATTAGTGTTTGACAAACCTATACATTTGCTCGCCCCGGGCGAGTGGATTTAACCCCCGGGCGAGTAAATATTGGCCCAAGCAGCACACGTTTAGTACTAGGTGGCGAGTAGATTTTTTTGTGTGGCGAGTAGATTTTTTGGTGATTTGTCAACCACTGTATATATATGTATATATTACACACAGTTACTAGGTGTCTGTTAGATAAATATATGTGCACTTTAAGTGACACCAGTATCACAAAGTGTGCAAGTGAGTTTGCAAGCTGTGTCCGTAAATCAAGAACAACTTAAGCAAAAAACGTGATATGGGACTGAGGCAGTTTCTTTGTAAGATGGAATGGAGGTGTGCCAGGACGCGGTGTAGAGGTAATGGAGGTGTGCCAGGACGCGGTGTAGAGGTAATGGAGGTGTCACACTGTGCGGCCCGCAGACCAGGCCAGTCCCCTGTACTGAGGTGGGATGTTGAATATGCACACCGACCGCAGAGGGAGCGGGTCCGGGATGTGGTTGTAGCGTGGCCAGGACTGGGTTAAGATTCAGAATAGTCGTTGTACTTGCCGAGTTCAGGAGTATAGAGAGTTCCGTAGTTAAATCCGTTTCCGTGTCCAAGGGTCTGAGAGGTAAGAATCGTGATGGGTAAGCCGAAGTCGGGAGCCAGGGAGGTAAGTCAGACAAGCCGGTTCAAATCTGTAGGAGTAAAGACAAACAGGCGCACGACACAGTTTCCAGGCTACACAGGAAGCAAGGAGCTAAGCAGAGCAAGGAAGTGAAGGCAAAGCAGGATATTTAAAGCGACAGTGACCAATCCGGACGAGGGGCATAGCGGAGGCGTGTCGAGGAGCTGCTCGTGAGTGGCTGAGAATTCAGGAAATAGCAGAGCACAGTTGAGTCTGTAACACCAGTGCCAGAATCCAAGATGGCGACGGCAGAGTTCAAGGTATGCACTGGGCGGAGGCATGAGTAGCGACGGGGGGCAGGGACAGCAACCGCTGCAGTACTGGTAGTGGGTAAGGAGGGGTCATGCCGCAAGGGACGTGGCCCCCGATTCCTTACAGTACCCCCCCCCTTCAGGATCGACCTCAGGACGATCCATCCAAGGCTTCTGTGGAAATTTCTTGTGGAAGCGGTCCAAGAGAACTGGAGCATGGATGTCCTCCTTGGGTACCCAAGAGCGTTCCTCTGGGCCATAACCCTTCCAGTGAACAAAGAATTGTATCTTTCGTCTGGATACACAAGAATCCATGATTGTCTGGATTTCGAATTCAGGGTGTCCTTGGACCGTGACTGGTTTGGGTTTATAGGTCTTAGCAGGGAACCGTTTGCTCTGGACGAATGGCTTGAGCAAGGAAACGTGGAATACGTTTGGAATCCTCATGGAAGACGGAAGTTGCAGACGAAATGCCACAGGATTGATTTGTTCCTGGATCAGAAAAGGCCCTAAGAATCGGGGTGCCAATTTCGGGGTCGGAGACTTCAACTTGATGTTCTTGGACGAAAGCCAAACTCGGTCCCCTGGCTTGTAATTAGGGGCCTGTTGACGACGGTGGTCTGCCTGAGACTTGAATTTCTGAGCGACGCTAAGAAGCGCGGACTGAATCTTGATCCATGACTCCTGAAGAGTAGTTACCCGTTCATCAGCCGCCGGCACTCCTATTGGAATGGTTGAGATTGGCAGTCTACTTGGGTGGAAACCATAATTCACGAAGAACGGGGTTTCGTGCGTGGATTCATTACGAAGTGAATTGGTTGCAAATTCTGCCCAAGGTAGCAGGTCAACCCAATTATCCTGGGAATCGGAAATAAAACGCCGTAGGTATTGTTCCAGCGTTTGATTTAGTCTTTCAGTTTGCCCATTAGTCTGGGGGTGATAGCCTGACGAGAAGGATAGCGCCATGACAAGCCTCTTGGAGAAAGCCCGCCAAAATTTCGATATAAATTGCGTGCCTCAGTCCGAGACTAAGTATGTAGGTATCCCATGAATGCAAAACACCTCCTTGGTGAAGATATCAGCTAGGGTGGGCGATGAGGGAAGTCCTTTGAGTGGAACAAAGTGGGCCTGTTTTGAAAAACGGTCAACGATGACCAAAATGGTATTCATCCCTCTGGAAGGGGGTAGATCCACAATTAAATCTATTGAAATATGTGACCATGGACGTTGAGGTACTAGCAAAGGCATGAGCAAGCCTGAGGGTCTTTGATGAAGAGTCTTGTTTTGTACGCATACTGGACAAGCACTAGTAAATTCATGAACCATCTTTTGCCTATTCAGGAAGCCACCAAAAAGTACGCTTGATAAGATCCAAAGTTCTTTTGAAGCCGGGATGGCCGGCTGAACGGACAGAGTGGCCCCATTCTAGTATCTTTTGATGAAACCTGGGTGCGGCATAAAGAATTCCTTCTGGTACCTCTAGACCAGCGGTGCGCAAACTAGGGGGCGCGCCCCCTTGGGGGGGCGCAAGATTATATAGGGGGGGGCGCGGGCTGCTTGCAGGGAAACCTGGGGGCGGGCAGAGCAGTGCACGGGCGGCCAGAAGCTCCGTGCTGCTGCTTCTATGTGTCTGTGTCTTGCAGACGGGGCGGGGTTTTCTCTGCACACAGACAGCCCCTCCTTCTCTTCCTGTCTGCTTGCCGCACCAGTTTTCAGCAGCATGGGGGGTTGGGAGATCGGAGCATGTCGCCCCCCCAGGTGAAAGTGTGTGTTTGTGTGGTGATTTGAGTGTGTGTGTGTGTGTGACTTGTGTGTGTGTGTGATTTGTGTGTGTGTGTGTGTGTGTGTGATTTGTGTGTGTGTGTGACTTGTGTGTGTGTGGTGATTTGAGTGTGGTGATTTGAGTGTGTGTGTGGTGATTTGAGTGTGTGTGTGGTGATTTGTGTGTGTGGGGGGGAATTGAGTGTGTGTATGTGGGGATTGAGTGTGTGTGTGGGGATTGAGTGTGTGTGTGGGGATTGAGTGTGTGTGTGTGGGATTGAGTGTGTGTGTGTGAGGGGGGGGATTTTGTGTGTGAGCGAGGGGTGGGGGATTGAGTGTGTGTGGGGGGGGATTGAGTGTTGTGGGGGGGGATTGAGTGTGTGTGTGTGGGGGGGGATTGAGTGTGTGTGTGTGGGGGGGGGATTGAGTGCGTGTGTGTGTATGTGGTGATTGATTGAGAGAGAGTGTGTGTTGTAATGCAGTGGTGCGCAAACTGGGGGGGCAATGAGGCACAAGATTATTTAGGGAGGCGGCGTGCGGCGAAAACCGGGTTCGTGGGCCAGCAGACGCTGTGCGCGGGAGGACGAAAAGCTGTGCGCGAGGGGCGGCCAAGAAGATGTGCACGGGCGGGCAGCCGAAGATGTGTGCGGGTGGCTGAACAGGATAGTGCAGGTGGCGGCCACGTGATGGTGTGTGTGTGTGCGCAGGGGCTTCGGAGGTACGGGGAGGAGCATGCCCGAGCACGGTGAAGTCAAACGCCCCTCCCGGTGCCTGCCCTGCAATAGCGCTGTGTTCCTGCTCTCCTCCGCTGGCAACCTGCTTCGCTGCGATCCTCTGCAAGTGAAAGGGTAGGCTGCCACTATATCAATCATACTATGAATGTACAGAAATAATGTATAAAAAAAGTGTAAACACAACATTGAAAACGGAAAAGAATAAATAATACTGTAGGTAGGAGTGTGGATGACAATGGGGATATCAAGACAAAAAGCAGGGAGGGGAAGAAAAAAAAAAGAAAAAAGGTGGGGGGTGGGAAGGGAGGTAGCAAAGAGGTGGATGAATGCCCCCCCAAAGTATTGCCTTTGTGCACGTACGCTCTCCCAAGCTTGGCGCTTGGGGAGACAAACAAATTGACTTTGAAGTGCGCTCAGCAGCAGTCAATGCACACACACAGCCACACACAAACACACACAAGATAGCCCCGATCCACGCTTGCAAAATTATGCAGGACACCCCTGTGTCATGCTTGGAGAGTTGGTGATGTCACCGCTCTCAGCGTGCAGCGTGGACGCAGCCTAATTTGCAAAGCGCGAGCTGTTGAAAATGTAAGTATTTAACATATTTGGATTTATATTGTATACCGTTTAATAAGGTTTTTTTTGTTTTTATTTTTCATATGATTTGATTACATCAGGCAGGGGGGGGCCCGAGAAATTTTATGATGAAAAGGGGGGCTCGGCAATAAAAAGTTGCTCACCCTGCAAGTCTAGACACTCTAAATTTGTGTTTGAGCTTCAACGATCTGTCGTAGAATGTCAAATGAGTTGGCGGAAATGATAAACTTAGAGGGTACGATAGTTTCAGGGGTTTCTTCGGATCTTCCCTCAGGAGAAAATTGTCGGGACAAGGCATCAGCTTTTGTGTTCTTAGAACCGGGAATATAAGACAGAGTATAATTAAATCTTGAGAAAAATAGTGCCCAACGGGCTTGACGAGACCCCAGATGACGTGCATTTTCGACATAAAGAAGATTTTTATGGTCAATATAGAAATAGGTTCGCAGGAACCTTCCAGGAGATGTCGCCATTCCTGTAAGGCCATCTTGATAGCCAAGAGCTCTGTATTGCCAACATCATAGTTCTTTTCAGCGGGCGAAAACTTGTTTGAAAAAAAACCGCATGGATGAAGCTTATCTTGAGGGAAGAATCTCTGGGACAGGATGGCGCCTGCACCACAATCAGACGCATCAACTTCTAAAGTAAAAGGAAGACTAACATCGGGATGTCGCGGAATGGGTGCCGAGACGAAAGCTTGTTTCAGGGTTTCGAAGGACGAGACGGCCTAGCTCCCTTCTTGGTAAGGGCCGTAATGGGAGCCACAATGGTAGAAAATTTTCGGATGAATTTTCAATAGTAATTGGAGAAGCCCAAAAAATGCTGGATGGCTTTGAGAGAGTTTGTCAGAGGCCAATCCAAAACAGCCTTAAGTTTTTCAGGGTCCATTGAAAATCCTTTATCTGAAATTATATAGCCTAAGAAGGCAGTAGAGGTTTGATGAAAAAGACATTTCTCGAGCTTAGCGTAGAGATTATTGACACGAAGGCGAGCGAGAACGAGCCTGGTATGCTGGACATGATCTTGAAGATTTTTAGAAAAAATTAGGATATCGTCCAGATAGACGATTACGAAAGAGTTGAGAACATCACGGAAGACATCATTCATACAATCCTGAAAAACAGCAGGAGCATTGCATAAGCCGAAGGGCAGTACAAGATACTCGTAGTGGCTGCTTCTGGTATTGAAGGCAGTCTTCCATTCATCGCTTTCTCCGATGCAAACAAGATTGTAAGCTCCTCGGAGGTCTAGCGTGGAAATTTTTTTTGCCCCTTGAAGCCTATCAAAAAGTTCGTAGATCAGCGGAAGGGGTTATCGATTCTTGACTGTGATGAGATTGAGCCCTCGGTAATCAATGCATGGTCTCAGGGATCCGTCTTTCTTTTTGACAAAAAAGAAACCGGCACCAGCGGGGGACGAAGAATTACGAATGAATCCTTTTTCAAGGTTTTCTTTGGATGTTTGCGGGCCATGGCTTCAGTTTCAGGGAGAGACAAGGGGTAGACTTACATTTCGGAAAACAGCGCCGGTAACTAGATCAATGGGGCAATCATAAGGTCTTTGAGGAGGTAGAACCTCCGATTGTGTCTTGCTAAACACGTCGATGAAATCCGCATATGCTCAGGAAGAAGAAATCCTAGATTGGAGTGGAGCACAGCAAGAGGAGGGGGACCAGCAAGGTGTGGGTTAAAATGATTTTCTGAAAAACTTGTATCAGGGAACAAAACAAACACTCTGACGCGTTTCAGGCAAAACGCCCTTTATCAAGAGATTGCCTCTCTTGATAAAGGGCGTTTTGCCTGAAACGCGTCAGAGTGTTTGTTTTGTTCCCCGATACCATGTTTTTCAATAAATAATTTTTTAACCCACACCTTGCTGGTCCCCCCTCCCTTTGCTGTGCTCCGCCCCAATCCTAGGATTTTCTTCTGCCAAGACACCATAGCGTGATGCACGCACCCCATGAAACAGCTATTTTGTGAGTATTGTCTCTCCCCTATTATTTATGGGGAGTTGTTGACCAGAACCAGTGTTACAGTGAGAGATCTCTGTTCTGTGGAGTACTGCATGAGACTGTTGTATGCTTGTCTCCACCATATGGACAGTTATGATTTATTCAAGGGTCACTGTTTCTCAAAACACTGGGTCCAATATCTCATTTAGCTTTATTTGGCTTCTTTCTACACCATGATATGTGTGCTTTGATATATGGATTACCAATATGTCTCAATCTTACTGAACACTGTTACTTGGACCTGCGTCCTAACTACCTATATGCTTCAGGAAGAGCGGAATCATTAGCCGGGGGGCGTTTCCACTCCCGCGAGGACTGTGGTAGGAGAAATGACCGGCAATGGTGAGGCGTCTAACTCTAGCTCCCACTGAATTGTCTTGCCATCCCTCCAATCAATGCGTGGGTTGTGCTGCTGTAGCCAGGGTAATCCTAGGATAACTGGAACGGCAGGAGAGTGCATCACGTCAAAGGATATGATTTCTGTATGAGTACCGGCAGAAAGGGTGAGAGGAAGAGTCTCTAACGTGATGAAGGCAGGTTGCAAAGGACGACCATCAATAGCCTCGAGGCCAATCGGCGATTTCTCAGCGATGAGCGGAATCTTGTTATGAGTAGCAAAATCTTGATCCACAGAGTTACCACCGGATCCTGAATCGAGAAAAGCAGCGGTGGTTACGAGAAAATTCGGACCTTCAAGCGAGACTGGAAGCATAATTCTCTTAGGGAGTTCCTCTTCAGAGGTAGGGTGAGAAGATATTGACCCCAAAATGAGTCCCTCTTGCCCCATTGGTTGTGTTTGTTCTTTGGGCCTTAAAGGACAAAAACATACCGTATGCTCAGGAGATCCACAGTAGTAGCAAAGGCCTTCATTCCGGCGACAAGCCCTTTCGGCAGTCCAATCAGGGGTTCTATCGGCAGTCCTGTCGGTATTACGGAACTCGACTGGCAATCTGCATGGGTTCCACAGCGTCTAGAACAGGGCGAATAGCTCGGAAGGACAAGGGAAGAATCGGTTCAGAAGAGAAAATTCTGGGACGCTGGCGTTCATGACGGCGCTGTTGAAAGCGCTGATCCACTCGTATGCATTGTGCGATCAATTCCTCCAATCCCTGGGGCCTGGGCTGGACAGCAAGTTCATCCTTTACAGAGTCGGACAAACCTTGCCAAAACACAGCAATAAGGGCTTCTTGGTTCCTATGCGTCTCCGCCGCGACAGTCCGGAATTCCAATGCGTATTTGGCTACGGACCTACGACCTTGAGACAATTGAACAAGAGAAGCAGCGGCAGTATCACTGCGGGCGGGAATATCGAATAGCTGCTGGAATTCTTGGCGTAAGAGCTGGTAATCCTGGGTGGTTTCCGCACGCAACTCCCAGATGGGAGAGGCCCATGCCAAGGCGTCCCCTGTTAAAAGAGAGTAAACATAGGCAACCTTTTTGCGTCCGGTGGGGAATAGGCTGGGAGAAATCTCAAACTGTATTTCACATTGGTTCAAAAACCCACGACAGGCTAGAGGGTCACCCGCATATGCTTTAGGCGTAGGAATCCTGAGTTCTGATGGCCGGTCACCACCCTGCGCGGCTGGGGCCGGAATAGGCTGTAGTGAAAGCTGGGAAAGCTGTTGTATCAGGCTTGTAATCTGAGTTCCCAAAGTATCAATGCAAAGCGCAAGTCCCCTGATTATTTGGCCCACCTCAGTCAGGTCTGTTTCTGTTGGGCTCTGCATAGTGTCACACTGTGCAGCCCGCAGACCAGGCCAGTCCCCTGTACTGAGGTGGGATGTTGAATATACACACCGACAGCAGAGGGAGCAGGTCCGGGATGTGGTGGTAGCGTGGCCAGGCCTGGGATAGTCGTTGTACTTGCCGAGTTCAGGAGTATAGAGAGTTCCGTAGTTAAATCCGTTTCCATGTCCAAGGGTCTGAGAGGTAAGAATCGTGATGGGTAAGCCGAAGTCGGGAGCCAGGAAGGTAAGTCAGACAAGCCGGTTCAAATCTGTAGGAGTAAAGACAAACAGGAGCACGACACAGTTTCCAGGCTACACAGGAAGCAAGGAGCTATGCAGAGCAAGGAAGTGAAGGCAAAGCAGGATATTTAAAGCGACAGTGACCAATCCGGACGAGGGGCATGGCGGAGGCATGTCGAGGATCTGCTCGTGAGTGGCTGAGAGACCAGGAAATAGCAGAGCACAGCTGAGAGTCTGTAACACCAGTGCCAGAATCGAAGATGGCGGCGGCAGAGTTCAAGGTATGCACTGGGCGGCGGCATGGGTAGCGACGGGGGGCCTGGGGCAGCAGCAGTACTGGTAGTGGGTAAGGAGGGGTCACGCCGCAAGGGACGTGGCCCCCGATATTACCAGGCGGTGTGGCCAGGACGGGTGCTTTGTTGTGTAGAGGTCATAATGCGGGGGTGACAGGACCGAGGTTGTAGAGTAATGGAGGATGTGCCAGGACGCGTTGTAACGGTAATGAGGTGTGCCAGGACCGGGGATTGGTGTTTGTTTATGTTTTGAACGTTTAAGGGAGGGTTTCTGGTGCCAGGACGCGGTGTTTTTTTGTTGGGTGTAAGTTCTGTAATGTGTATTGTTGTTTCTTGGGTTGGTAACGGTTACATGAGGCCTGTGCCAGGACGCGGTTGTTTGTTATTTTTGTTGTGTTGTACCGTTAATGGAGGTGTTGCTGCCGAGACAGGTGTAGAGGTAAGGATGTGTGCCTGGGACGAAGTGGTTTGTTGTCGTCGTGTAGTCATGGCGATGTGCCCGGATCGCGGTTTTTATTTGTTTCGTTGTAGATGTAAGGAGGATGTTGCCTGGATGCGGTGTAATGGTAATGGAGGTGTGCCTGGACGATGTGTAGAGGTAATGGAGGTGTACCTGGACGAGTGTGTAGTAATGGAGGTGTGCCAGGACACGGTGTAACGAGTAATGAGAGGTGTGCCAGACGCTTGTGTGTAGAGGTAATGGAGGTGTGCCAGATGCGGGTTGGTTGTCGGGGTGTAGAGGTAAGGGTTGTGCCAGAGCGGTGTAGAGGTAATGGATGTGTGCCAGGACGCGTTGTGTAGAGGAATGGAGGTGTGCCAGGACGCGGTTGTAGAGGTAATGAGAGGTGTGCCAGGACTGCGGTGTAGAGGTAATGGAGTTGTGCAGACGCGTGTGTTTTTAATGGAAGAGGTGTGCCAGGACGCGGTGTAGAGGTAATGGAGGTGTGCCAGGACGCGTTGTGTAGAGGTAATGAGGTGTGCCAGGACGCGTTGTAGAGTGTAGAGTGTAATGGAGGGTGCCCAGGACGCGGTTGTAGAGGTAATGGAGGTGTGCCAGGATGCGGTTAGAGTAATGGAGGTGTGCCAGGACGCGTGTAGAGGTAATGGAGGTGTTCCAGGAGCGTGTTTGTAACGGGATGGAGGTGTGCCAGGACGCGGTTGTACGGTAATGGAGGTGTACCGACGGGGGGGGAACCGCGCGTGTTAGAGGTAATGGAGGTGTGCCAGGACGCGGTGTAGAGGTAATGGGGTGTGCCCGGACGCGGTGTGTGTTGTAGAGGTAATGGAGGTGTCCATGGACGCGGTTTGTTTTGTAGAGGTAATGGAGGTGTGCCAGGACGCGGTGTAGAGGTAATGGAGGTGTGCCAGGACGCGGTGTAGAGGTAATGGAGGTATGCCAGGACGCGGTGTAACGGTAATGGAGGTGTGCCAGGACACGGTGTAGAGGTAATGGAGGTGTGCCAGGACGCGGTGTAGAGGTAATGGAGGTGTGCCAGGACGCGGTGTAACGGTAATGGAGGTGTGCCAGGACGCGGTGTAGATAACGTCAGCGTGCCAGGACGCGGTGTAACGGTAATGGAGGTGTGCCAGGACACGGTGTAGAGGTAATGGCGGTGTGTAGGTCTCTCCGTTGATTTAGGTGATGTGTCGAAGGTGGCCTAAGTGTTGCGTAACTAGGGGTGCGACTTCATTTTGTTGATTACGAGAATTTATCTCACAATACTTGTGATCACTCTCCCCTTGTGAGTGCATTTCTGTCTCTTAATTACACTGTGGAGCACGCGCTTCTTATCTTTGTGATATATATATATGTATACATACATACATACATACATACACTGGCTGTAACCAGCGTATCATACGCAAGTCTAGCAGATCTGAAAGGTTCATGAATGAAACATTGCTCTTTGTTTTCACCCCTCCCTGTAATGCCTTGCTGTCTCTTGTCCCCTCATCCCCACCTTACTCTCTCCTCCATCATGCCTGCTCCTCTTTGCACTCTTCTCCCTTCTTTGCACTTGCTGCGTCTGCTACTCTCTGTGCACACAACACTCCCTCCTCCTACTCACCTGTCTCCTCCTCTCCTTGCTGCCTCTGCTCCCCTCTTCTTGCACTCACTCCTGCCCCATGTACATATTTCTCTCCATTCCCCCCTCGTCATCCATCTGTCTCTTCTCCTTGCTGTCTGTTTCCTCCTCCTAACCTTGCTGTCTCTGCTCCCCGCTCTTTTCACTCCCTCCTGCCCCATGTGCACACTGCTTTCCATTCCCTCCTCCTCGTCATCCATCTGTCCTCCTCCTCTCCCCTCCTTGCTGTCTCTCTCCTCCCCTCCTTATTCCTCTCCTCGAGGAGGCATTGTAGTTCTTGCTTAGCAACCCTGTAACAGCTGAACCTTTGTACGGAAACCTACTATATAGATAGCTAGGCATGGATTGCTGCTTAAATAGTATTCCATATTGGGTTGGTTTGCAAAATATACCCTACCTAATGTGGGTGAATGTGACGGTAGCTTGTGACAGACTGTAATTTACACCAAAACTATATATAAATATATATATACCTGGGTTTGAACTGGGACGAGACTTAGATATAACAAATTGTATTTATTCCTTAGGATAGGTGAACACAACAGATATGTACAAATAACAGCAAAATATAGACACTTACTTAAAGATTAGGACAGAAAGCCATCAGGATTACAGACTGGGCCATTTCTTTCATACTTCAGCTGACATCACAGCAAGACAGGCAAAGTTATGAAGCACATGCAGGACATGGAAACATGAAGCCTTTGCATGCAGGCATCAAGACATTTGCATCAAGACAATGAAGACATGAAGACCAATGGGTAAAGGGTGGCTTTGACTTATATACTATGTCAAACTCATCTCTTTAACCCTAGGTGCCGTGACGGCTGGCAAAAAGTCTTTGAAGCTCTTTTGGCTTCCATTGAAGTGTGAATTACCACATTTACAAAAACATCCACTTCCCTTGGTCCCTTCCCTGCTCATTATCATAACAGGGGGGTTGCAGTTTCTCAGAACTCAACCAAAATTTCATATTTACTGCAAATCACTTCCTAACTTCTGTTCAGTGTTACATACAGGCAGGTAAGACATATTAATACATTCCGTCACACCTGACGCTCGCAGAGAGACCAAACATTACAGTGTAATATGAAAATTAATAGAGATATTAATATCTGGCACTTAGTAGCGGTTACATATTCAGTGTTTAGACTCAAAAGATGTGCTAAATCCCACAAATACACATATGTAACTCTTAGCATGTTCAGCCAAGGACATCTCATAATATTCTTATATTTAATAAAGTCACTCATTCGGATTTCCTGCTTGGGGTAGTTCGACCCTGGCCCCCATCAATAAACCCCTTTGAAGCAGGCTTTTGGCTTCCATTGTAAGTGTGAAGAACAAACTCTTAACCATTCCTTGTGCCTGCCTCCCGCATAAACAATTAGGTAATTACCCCTTGAACAGGGCTTATGTAAATTCTAGCAAGATGTCCTATCTAGCATACAGAGGTAACCCAGCTTTAAGGTGTCAAGACCATTTGATTCCTCGTGCATTACAAAGGGGCAGGCATTCTGCCTGTACATTAGCATTAGCACACCATTAGCATTCTGCCTGTATATTTCAAAAACTGCAGAAAGGCACTTTATCAAAAATATATGTTCCCCTTATGACAAAGTTATATTTTTAATATGTGGGTACTTGGGGGGTTCCCGTGAGGCTGTACCCCAAGACTCAGGGTGCTGGCTTACTCCGTTCCCAAATTACCAGTTTTCAGGTAACTGTTTATTCAGCACTGCATATAAGATTAACCCCTTAAGTCCCAGTGGGTGTGTTATGCAGACACTGATCCAGCAACAATACATTTACACAGGGGCATAAGCATTTTCATGTTATAACAAGGGTTAAATCACATTTCTGGACCTCGGCCCAGTTAACCCCTGGTCTCCCTGGCGAGGTTAGAGGGTGGCCAATTGGGGGGTAACCCCGTTAATCCCGGGCCAAACCCTCACGATCGTCACAGTGAAATCTTTACAATTTCCTACACCATGGATTCCTACTACAGGAAGTCCTCGTTATCCAACGTTTCACTTTACAACGAATGGCATATCCAATGCTTTACAATGCCACCCTATGGGCCGTTTTTCGACGCCAGAATGCGTTATCCAACACTCACCGCCACTGATTAACATGGGACTCACTTTACAACGGTTTCACTATCCAACGCTACTTATAGAACGGATTCCATTGGATAACCGAGGACTGCCTGTATACATATAATATGCACACAGCAGTATACGTGGATGTCAGGGTCTTTGTAGACGTCCCGCTCCAAGCCACAGTTCCTTTGCCTGTCTACAGGGTGTGCTGCCGTTTCTGTCTACTCTGGGTTTTCCTCTGTCTATTGCCTCTTTGTTTCTCCTGTCCTCTGTCTCTGCCTGCCTTTATAGTTTCCTGTTCCTCTTTGCCTTTGTTTTATGTGCCTGATCTGACCTGTTCCTGTATTACTCCTGTTTCATATTAAAGGTCCTTGCCTACAACTGGCTTGTCCCCGTTTGTCCTGCTCCCTTACCCTGCCCTGTTCCTGCTGCCGACCCCTAGCTGTGACCCTGACTATGATTCCTTCTGCCTGCCCTGGACCCTTGCTTGTGACCCCGACTAGCCATGCCTGCCGCCCGCTGTTCTGGCCATTGAGGTCCCACCTGCACCTGGAGTCCGTGACAGTGGACAGCAGGGTCTATGTAGCTATTAGGGTTGTAGATATGTAGACTTCCAAAGCATTAATTTAGATACATTTCCATGACCATAACACATTTCTCAACTAACATTTCCTTCACATTCAAGAGTTCAAAACATAATTAATCAATAAGGTAATGTCCATATATCATGTATTCAGTAGTCTCGTCTAGAACAAGTGAGTAATGTTTTGTCTCAAAACTCCCTGGCCCTTCAACAGACCCCTGCTCACCCACACACCATTCATAGGACTTATACAGTTGTGCAAAGAAAGGTTAAATGAAAAAATAATAATGTAAGTTTCGTATTGTTTCCAATAGAGAACCTGTCTCCAAACCGCTGTAGAGGGAGAAAGGGGGTGGCCCGGTATTAAAGGGGTTGCACCCCATATGGCCATCCCCTGACCTCACCAGAGAGACAAGGGGTTAACTGGACTGCGGTCCAGGGATGAGGTTTGCACCTTGTTGTACCTTGAAAATGTATGTTCCCCTGTTCCCATGTTTCATTATAAGCATGTATTTTAATGTTTTAAAGTGCATTTCTGTATCTCCAGTTCTAGAGGTCGCAGAGAGTTCATATTTAGCCAATATGTGGAGTCACTGTAGGCATTAAAAACTGGCAAAGGTCGACCCACTGAGCCCACCAGAATGGAACTTATTAATATGTGTAGATATTAAAGTGTATATGTATTTTATTTTGGATCTGTTCTGAAAATGCAGACGCCATTTGCTAGGCTAATAAGTCATGTAGGGCAGACGGCTGAGTAGCCTAAGCATGGTGATCAAAAAGTAACTGCCTTGATTGTTACCCAATGTCTAGGGATTAAGTATTAGTCAATCAACAAACTCTGCCAGTCTAATTGTTACCTGAGGGCATGGGTTAGTCTGTTAGTCTGTGTCTCCACATTAGAGAGTGGATACAGATAATTGTTCACCAATAGGCTGTGTTCAATGTTAAGAATAGGGTTGCACAGGTATATAAACTGTGTGAACCCTACAGTTTTTAGTTGTGCTGGAGTTGTGCTTCTGATTCCATCTTGAATGTCACTGGACTGCTGGAGAATTGCTAGCGGATACTTCTCCATTCCCCAACCCTAAGTAAGTGTTATCTTCTGGTCTGTTAATTGTACTATATTGATGTGTTCACCTTATTTAAGGAATAAATTATATTTTATTATATCTAAGCCTCGTTCAGTTCAATAGAAAAAACGAATGGCGCACAGCCAGGGAGTCAGGTGTGGAATAAAAAAACTTCTTCTTTATTGCAGCATAGTAGGAGACAAATTCACTCCCTTGGGGGACACAGACAGGGACCTCCTACGCGTTTCGGACCAACGGGTCCTTTATCAAGGAGTATGGGAAATGTACAGAGTGGGCACCCTATATACCTAATGCTTAATTAGCAAATATCAGGAATCTGTGCAAAATTGAATTGCGGGTCCACTGCGCATGCGCGTGACGTCATTCGGCGCGCCGATCCAACAGCCCTAAGGATTGTGGGTAGGGACCGCCCCTAATGTCGCCCGCGCATGCTCACAGTGGGCCGTGAAGGAAAAGAAGGATATTCCCTTACTCTCTGCCTTAACTCCCGCCCCCAGTGACTTCATCACGCTCTCCGATTGGCTGCAACGCACCGCTGCACCACCAATGAGTGTGTGAGGCCGACGAGGCTGCTCCAATCGCGCAGAGTGCCGCGTGCATACACGAAGGGGAGGGAGAAGAGATGCAGAGAGGAAAAAATGTACATAATAGCCAAAAAAAAGCAGACTAAATATAAAGGGGTAAAACATACATTCTATTATTAATAAAGGTGCACATCCCAGATATAGATCCCACATATACATAGACATACCACAGTGAATACATAAATAGGA
>WSYH01007492.1:0-32040 GCA_036426205.1 Ascaphus truei | reverse complement strand
GAGCCGAATACCAGTAGTTTCTATGGTGTATTTAAGATATGAAAAATGAACGTTGATTAATGTGTTGAAATGTCCTGTGCATAACCACAGATCAATATGTTGTATAGATAACCTGTGGTAAATGGGAACTGCTACGAAGGTGATGAAAAAGCGCCACCCGCTCACAAATGCCCCCCCCGGCCCCCCCCCCCCCCTCACCGCCCTCCCCCCCCCCCCCACCACCACACCCACATGCTGACAAACCCCCCCACTCCACCCACGCCCCAAGGGTAGCAGGGCAATCGGAACCCACCTCTATAGAACTATATACCACTAGACTCCCCCAACGCCCAACCTATGTTGTTCAGAGGGCAACACCACGAGGACTTACCTACACCAAGACCCGCTCCCCGTGCTCCCCTTCTGGCGCGATGTAATCTTCCCTCTCTCACTGATGAGGAGCTTGCAACTCTGAACCACAAAATCACAAAGGAGGAATTGACCCAAGCCATAAGCTCTCTCAGAATAGCTAAAACCCCAGGCCCCGACGGCTTCTCGAACGCCTACTATAAAAAATTCACATCGTCCCTTTCCCCTTACCTAATTGAAATGTTCAACTCCTTCCTAGAAGGAGAACCGATCCCGGGCACAATTTCAGCTGCCAACTTAGCCATTATTCATAAGGAAGGAAGGGACCCGCTACAATGCGGTAACTACAGACCGATCTCCCTGCTTAACACAGACCTGAAACTCTTCAGCAAGATCCTCGCAAACAGGCTAAATCCTATTCTCCCCAGACTAATTCATATAGACCAAGTGGGTTTCGTGTCAGGAAGACAGGCCTCTGACAACACCCGTAAAATCATTGATATAATTGACCATGGGCATCTCAATAAACTCCAGGCCATGATCCTCAGTCTAGATGCCGAGAAGGCCTTTGATCGGATCAAATGGACCTTCCTCGACCAAACCATGATCAAACTCGGCTTCTCAGGCCCTTTCCTTGAGGGTGTCCGAGTCCTATATCAGAGTCCCACCGCATACTTAAAACACCCAGGAGGACAATCCAACCCAATCCATATATGAAATGGAACCAGACAGGGCTGCCCCCTCTCCCCCTTGCTTTTCGCGATCTCTATTGAACAACTAGCATCTCAAATTAGAGCCGACCCAAACATCAAGGGCATAACAATCGCCGATATAAACTATAAAATATCCCTTTTCGCGGATGACGTAATTCTGACCCTAGCCGACCCACACAACTCCCTCCCTAATCTACAGAAATGATTGGACCAATTCAGTCAGGTCTCAGACTATAAGATAAACATGGATAAATCCGAAGCGCTGAACATATCTCTCCCTGATCCCACGTGGAAGCTTCTGCAATTAAACTACAAGTATAAGTGGAACTCCTCCCACATAAAATACTTGGGAATAAAAATTACGAGCTCATACAACAGGTTGTACAAAGCAAACTATCCCCCTCTATTTGACCAAATTAAGAGAGACCTAGACACTTGGAACATATACCAGATCTCCTGGTTTGGCAGAATCATCTCCGCTAAAATGAATATCCTCCCCCGTCTACTGTATTATTTCCAGACACTCCCAGTCCCAGTTCCCCTGGCCGAATTAAGAAACATACAATCGCATATTCTACGTTTCATATGGAAACAACGTAAACCTAGAGTCCCGAGGTCGGTACTCCTGGCCGCAAAGACAAGAGGAGGACTGGGGGTCCCTGACGTGGTTCGATACTACCACACAGCCCAGCTCAGGCAGGCAGGGGTTTGGAACAACCCCCCGAGCTCTGCCTGCTGGCTAGAAATAGAGACTCGCCACGCATCCCCCATCCCCCTTCCAGTACTATTATGGTCCCAAGAGTACAGGGATAAGCGACCACAGAGCCTTGAGCTTGGAGCGATGAAATGCACGTGGTCCACATGGTTCAGGAACAGAGGGAAATATGGCCTAACTTCATCCCCCTCCCAACTCACCCCCTTATTTGGGAACCCAGCATTCCCTCCTGGGTACTCCCGAACTCAGCCTGGTCAATGGCATTGGCATGGTTGCGGATCTGCTGGAGAATAATGAAGCTCTGTCCTTCCAAGAGCTCAAAACTAAATTTTCAGCCCCCAAACTCCCCATATTCAAATTCCTACAGATAAGGCATTTCCTTGGAGCTCTATCCCCGACCTCGAAATTCCCTCCGCTGACCAGATTCGAGTCTCTCTGCCGAATAAGAGAATACCAAAAAGGACTAATTTCAGGAATTTATAGAATAATCGAGAACTCCTTTCCCCTTCCCGCGCATGCTTACATGCAAAAATGGTGCGCAGACCTCAACACGCCGCTAGACCTAGAGGATTGGAAGGACGTCTGGGAAGCAGCCTCCAAAACTTCAATATGCACAGTCACAAAAGAAAATATTTATAAAATACTATTTCAGTGGTACCTGACCCTGAGTAGACTGAACCAGATCTTCCCTGGCACGGCTGACCTGTGCTGGAGAGGATGTAGACAGAAGGGCGACATGGCCCACATTTGGTGGACATGTCCAGAGATCCAGAGGTTCTGGGCTACAATCCAGAGACTTCTGGACGACACCCTGGGCCTCGAAACCCCCTTGGACCCCCTGACATACGTGCTGGGTAAACCAATAGAGGACCTTCCGGCCCCAGCGGCCAGGCTGACCTCCGGTATACTTACGGCGGCGAGATGCTCAGTTGCGGCGGCCTGGAAGCAAATAAAGGCACCCTCGAGAAGGACAGTGGTGAATACAATAAACACGGTTAGGACCATGGAAAAACTCACGGCCATGCTGAAACAAAAAATGCCCCAATTTTACAACACATGGGAACCCTGGCCCAACCCAGAGGACCCGCCCCAGCCACATGTTATAACTATTAACTAATCACCCGGAGACTAGAAATATTGGAGAGATACCCTACCCCTCCCCCTCTTCCCCCCCGCCTCCCCCTCCAGTACTCCTCCTTTTGGAGTTCCCACCTATCGCCCCACCCTGCGTCTTCCCCTCTTTTTCTACTAAAAAGAAATCAGGAAATCGATTTATTGAGACACCTGATGTACTCTACGGTCATGTGCCGATGACCTCACTATACAGTGTATTGAAATGATTGTAACTACTGTCTGTAACCATTGCACATGTCTCCAATAAAGGAAAAACAGATTGGGAAAAAAAAAATGGAATTAAATTAATAATACTGGTATGTAGGAGTGAATGACACTGGGGAAAGCAAATGGGAGAAGGAAAAAAGGGAGGGAAAGGGGAAAAAGGCAGAGAAGGGAGATAGCAAAGAGGTGGATGAATGCTCCCTCAAATGGATTGCCTTTGTGCACCAGAAAAAAACATATTACCAGATGTCAGCGAACAATAAAATAAACAGTGATCCAATACTATTATACTGCCTGCGCGCACGCCTGCAGCCCAAAGCGATTTGTGGACTTGGCTGCAGGAGATTGTAGATACGTAGTGGGGGCGTGGTGGACGCGTCACAAAGCTTGTTCGCCCTTATTGGCTGAACCAGCTCACGTGAGCTGATGTCATGTGATTTTGAATACATCAGGCAGGGGGGGTGTAGAGGGAGAGGGGGTTGGCCCGGTATTAAAGGGGTTGCACCCCATATGGCCACACCGACCTCACCAGGGAAGCAAGGGGTTAACTGGACTGCGGTCCAGGAATGTGGTTCACTCCTTGCTGTGTCATAACAATGTATGTTTCCCTGTTCCCATGTTTCATTCTAATATCAGTGTCTGCACCACACACACACTGGGATCCATCCGTGAGGACAAGGGTTAATAGTGTTTAGTGAAAAACTGTGATTTATTTTATAGCGGAGAATTTTGTATTAAAGTATGAAACGGTTTAAAGGGCATTTGTGTATCTCCAGTTCTGAAGGTCGCAACGGGCTGAAAATTGGATCCTATAGTGTCCCAGTTCCGGCATTGTGGTCTGGGAAGTTTGGACCCGCTGGACTTAACGGAACCGGATATTTTAATATGTTTGTGTTTTAACTTTAATATTGTATTCCAAGGCGGGGATAAAAACTCACGAAGATTCCTTCACACAAAGGAATGCAAATGGTCGGGGGGCGACCCAAAGTCTAGGAATCAGGTTCTGATCAAAAGACTCTGCCACTCTAACTGTTTACCTGAGGGCTGAGACCCATCAAACTGGAGTGTTATATCTACACCTACAAACAATGAAGATCCTACCAGATACTTCATTTGGTAGATTGGTCGTCGCCCCTGATTTAATTATGGGGCTACAGAAATAAGACCCCCAGAGTCCCAGTACGCATGGGCTAACTAGCTGGGGGGCATGGGTTAAACTGTGTTCCCACGTTAGGGATTGGATACAGGTAATTGTTCTCCAATAGTCTGTATTCAATGTTAAAAATAGGGTTACAAAGGTATTTAAACTGTTGTCCACCCTATAGTCCGAGTCTTCGTTTTACATCTTGAATATCACCGGATTGCTGGAGAATTGCTAGCTGATACTTCTCCATCCCCCTACCCTTAGTAAGTGTTACCTTCTTGCCAGTTAATTGTACTATATTGCTGTGTTCACCTATTTTAAGGAATAAATATATTTTATTATATCTAAGCCTCGTTCAGTTCAACCCAGATATTTGGTGTGTATTATACCCTGCCATAGCTACCGTGACAGGCTTCTATAATAACTGGTGGCAGCGGCGGGATTGAACTGAACCTATATTACAGTGTTCTGTGGGACTCTTGTCATATAGTGGGAACTCGAGAGTAATTGCGAGTTCCTGGGACTAAAGATATTGAACACACAGTAGTGCAACAGTTAACACAAGTTGTAACACCACCTCACTGCTACGACCGTGCACCATGAGCGAGGCTGAAGGCTCATCCAACATCAGGACCCGAGCTCAGCTGAAGGACAAGTGCCGTGAATATGGACTGCCCTATGAGAACCAGGCGGTCGCAGACATGGTAGACGCAATCGGTGACTATGAAGTCCGGCTTGCAGAGCCCAGGGATACGGCTCAGCTTGCCCTTTTACAGCCAACCGGAGATCAGGGAAGGAACCCAGTGCCGGGGTGGCAGAATCCTGGGGAGGGAACGAGTGCACCTCCCGGGAGCAGTGCAGCAGGAGGGGTACTGGTTGCTGCGGCTACCAGTCCATTCACCCCTGAAATGTTGGCACTGATTACTGCGTGGGGTGACAGAGGAACCGGAGGAGCGGCTGCAGTTCATCACTATGGCAGTGAACAGACCTGCTTATTGCCCCCCTGTCCAACCCAACAGAGATGAACTCAAACTGGACCAGCACAGTCTCACTAAGTTCGTGGAAGGTACTGATCAGATTGACAGTTTCCTAAAGAACTTTGAAACACAGTGCCGGCGGTACAAAGTGCTACCCCAGCTTCGAGTTGCACATTTGGACCCCTTACTGTCCGGCTTGGATAAGCAGACGATGATGGCGCTTCCAGATGAGTATGCGGATGACTATGACCACCTGAAAGAACTGTTATTATTTCAGTACGGTCTTACCCCTGAAGCCTACCGGGGTAAATTCCGGCTGGAAGAGAGGCAGCCCCTGGAGTCCTATGTTACCTACGTGACCTGCATGGCTTTGTACGGGATCCGATGGGTGGAGGGCTATGAGGCACGGACTTACCAACGCCTGCAGGACCTCATCTTTCAGGAGCAGCTCATGCAGCAGTGCCCGCCGGCGGTGAGGGTTTGGGTGTACGACAAAAAGCCCAAGACTTACCAGGAGGCGGCGAGGCTAGCCGACGACTATGTGGCCAGCCGAGCCCTGATGCCCGCGAAAGCAGTAGCCAAGGCGGTGGTGGCGGCGGCGGCACCGGCCAAAAAGTCTGCCAATACCCCCCACTAGACTCAGAAGCCGCCTGCGGGCAGCAGTCCACCCAAGGCAGGGGAGCTCCGGCACGAGCGCCTGTGCTACAACTGACACAGCCCTGGTCACATCAGACCAGATTGCCCAGAACCCCTGCGTTCCGGCGGACCCCATCTGGGGCAACGCACCCCAGCTGCGAAGCCGGTAGCCTGCATGCGGGTGGCTTCCACTGAAGCAGCCAGACCAGTCCTGGAGACAACTCCCAGCGAGACGTCCCATGCAGCACCTCTCCCGGTTTCATCGGTGCCCACAGCCAGGAGCGGAGGACATCTCAGTGCGGACCTGCAGCAGACGGACGGCCGGGGCAGACATCTCACCCCGGTCACAGTCGGTGACCGGCAAGAAGTCGGCTTGATGGATTCAGGAGCTGCAGTGACCCTGGTCCGACCTGATATGGTCCGGCCAGAGGAATTTCTCCCAGGCCCTGGGATGCAGATCACTGTGGCCGACGGAGAACCACGTTTCTTGCAAGTGGCCAGGATCTTTTTGGATTGGGGGAGGGCCAGGGTGTGCGGGAGGTGGGGTTTTTACCTGGTTTGGATGCCGATGTTCTTCTTGGCAACGTTCTGGGACCGATGACCTACACCCATGACCGAGTGCCCAAGCCCGCTGCAGTGGCGGCGGTTACCCGGAGCCAGAAAGCGGCAAGGGCGGCGGCGCCAGTCCCCCAGCCTTTGAGACCTATGTTAGCCGAGGGCGCAGAGGAGCCCGGGGAGGTAAGCCAGGATCAGTTGCAACCACAGACTGACTTACTGTTTCCCCTCACCCTTCCCAATGGCAATGGCCCATTCCCCGGACAATGACATGACTGGGGGGTGGCCAGAATTCAGAGCCCAGTTTAGGGAGGCAGTGAAGACAGACCCTACCCTGGCCGGCGTGAGACTTCGGGCGTCCGAATCTCAGGCAGGGGAAGGCACTGAGCACTGCCTATGGCATAAGGGACTCCTGTATAGAGAAGAAGGGAACCCAGGGATAGAGGAGGGATTGACCGGTAAGCGACAGCTAGTAGTGCCCCAGGGGTACCGACAGCAATTGTTACGGGTAGCTCACTCTATTCCGTTAGCGGGACATCAGGGGGTCAACAGAACGCTAGCCCGGTTATTACAGCGTTACTACTGGCCGGGGGCATCTCGAGATGTGGGCACTTTCTGCCGCTCGTGATGCCTGCCAGCGAGTGGGTAAGGCGGGCGACCATATGAAGGCACCCCTGAAACCCTTACCGATAATAGGGGACCCCTTCCAGAAAGTAGCGATGGACCTTGTAGGACCCCTTATGATCCCTAGCAGGTCAGGGAAGCGCTACATCCTCACGGTGGTGGATTTTGCCACCCGGTACCCTGAGGCGGTAGCGCTTGGCACCATAGATGCCAAGACAGTGGCAGCAGCTTTGCTGAACATTTTTTCTAAGGTAGGCTTCCCTAGTGAGATTCTAACCGATCAAGGGTCGCAGTTCATGAGTGAACTGTTACATTGTCTCTGGGATGCCTGCGGTGTACAGCACCGGCGCACTACCCCTTACCATCCCCAGACAAACGGATTATGTGAGAGGTTCAACGGTACCCTGAAGCAAATGCTTCGGACCTTTATAGAGGCGGAGGGGAGAGACTGGGAGATTCACCTGCAGCACTTGCTGTTTGCATACCGAGAGGTACCGCAGGAATCTACAGGCTTCTCCCCATTCGAGATACTATATGGCCGCAGGGTACGTGGACCTCTGGACCTATTCCGTGAGGGATGGGAAGGGGAGGCTACTGCTACTGATGCTTCAGTGATCCAGTATGTAGTAGATCTCCGAGACCGGTTAGAGATGCTCATGGGGGTGGCCCAGGACCACCTCAGGGCCACTCAGACCAGGCAGAAGCAATGGTATGACCGGCATGCCCGTAGCAGGGAATTCATCCCAGGACAGCAGGTGCTTGTTCTCAAACCCACTCGGGAGAACAAGTTGATGGCTGCCTGGTCGGGACCGTACCCAGTCATCCGAAAGGTGAATAGTACAACTACGTTGTACAGGTAGAGCCTGAGAGGCATAAGACATATCATGTTAATATGTTGAAAGAATACAAAGCACCGAGTATGGGAACAGTGATGGCCATTTGTAGCCCACTGCTGGAGGATCCGGCGAGCAATTCTCTGCCTGATCTCCTAGGGGAGGTTAGGCAGGGACACACTGTGGAGCAAGTAGAGATAAGGGCACAGTTGAGTGCTAGGCAGTAGGTAGAAACCAGGGACATGCTAGCTAAGTATAGGGCCCTCTTCACTGACATGCCAGGGACCACACATCTCACCAAACACCCAGTACACACAGGGGACCTGCAGCCTCTGCATAAGCACGCTTATAGAGTGTCAGCAGAGGTCAAGACCAGTATGGAGAGGGAGATAGAGGAGATGCTGATCCTAGGGGTAATTACTCCGTCCCAGAGTCCTTGGGCAAGCCCGGTAGTTCTAGTCCCTAATAAGGTCAAGACCACCCGGTTTTGTGTGGACTACCGCTTGCTCAACGCTGGGACGGTGTCAGATGCCTATCCCATGCCCCGCATGGATGAGTTACTAGATGAACTCGCGGGGGCAAGGTACCTGACCACCATGGATTTGAGCAAAGGCTATTGGCAAATTCCACTGACCCTGGAGGCTAGAATCTAATTGTTACCTGAGGGCGGAGACGCATCAAACTGGAGTGGTTTGTAAGTGTTATATCTACACCTACAAACAATGAAGATCCTGCCAGATACTTCATTTGGTAGACTGGTCGTCACCCCTGATTTAATTATTGGGCTACAGAAATAAGACCCTCAGAGTCCCAGTACGCATGGGCTAACTAGCTGGGGGGCATGGGTTAACTGTGTTCCCACGTTAGGGATTGGATACAGGTAATTGTTCTCCAATAGTCTGTATTCAATGTTAAAAATAGGGTTACAAAGGTATTTAAACTGTTGTCCACCCTATAGTCCGAGTCTTCGTTTTACATCTTGAATGTCACCGGATTGCTGGAGAATTGCTAGCTGATACTTCACCAACCCCCTACCCTAAGTAAGTGTTACCTTCTTGCCTGTTAATTGTACTATATTGCTGTGTTCACCTATTATAAGGAATAAATATATTTTATTATATCTAAGCCTCGTTCAGTTAAACCCAGATATTTGGTGTGTATTATACCCTGTCATAGCTACCGTGACAGGCTTGCCCGAGAAATTTCATGGATGAAAAGGGGGGCTCGGCATAAAAAGTTTGTTCACCCCTGTATTATTCAAGGATACACGTACAGTACATCCTCCAAATAATTAACACTGAAAATGTCCATGAGAAGTAAAGTTAAGGAACTCCTGGTCTATCATATTAGTGCATTAATAATATCAACTAAACCAGACAGCAACCTATAGTGTAAAGATACTGTAGAGGCCCATGTATGTATGTCTTTATTTATATAAGGCCCGCGGTGTACTCAGCACTTTACAGCAGAAACAATACAGTACACGGAATTATAATACAATATGTGCAATAAACAAAATCAGACAATAGGAACGGAAATCCCTGCCCTGGAGAGTTTACAATCTAAGTGATGCAGCGACTACAATGCCCATGTAATCTTCTGCCATAAGACCCACATAAACTAAACTGCTCCATTTTGTGTCATACAGTATTTTGTCAGTCAACAATACTATTCATATAATTTCCCAAGCACGCGGCCTTGGTGTAATATTTGACTCCTCTCTTTCCTTCTCCTCTCACATTCAAAACAAAGAAAAAAAAGGAGCACTGCAGAAAAGAAGAACTGGAGGCAAAGTAGAAAAAATAAAAGATTTATTGAGACAGCCTAAGTTAAAAGAGAAACCTCCAACGCGTTTCCCACCATGGGCGCTTTATCAAAGAGTGGTTTCTGGAGTCTAGAGAGTGTCACTTTATAGGCACTCCCGGCCGGAAACACTGCCTACCTGTATCCCAGGTAAAAACGTCCCATGGGAAGAAAACAGTCCGGGGAAAATGTAACCACGGAAAGAAGGCAGTATAACTGTGGGGAAGAAATCCAGCAAAAGGACACAATAAAGAATACAATAACTTTAAATAGACTCATAAGGACAATAAAAATGAAATAAAAAAGCATAAAATGTAAAAGTGGATTGGATGTGGAGAGAATAAAATTCTTAGATTAATTAAATTAACTGTAAAATTTCCACAGTAAGGATACAAATGTAACTAGAGAGACAAAAAAAAGTGGATGTAAAGAGAATAAAATTATTTAAATTAAATTAACTAACACCAAATAATATAATATAATCATGTAATAATAATCATATAATAAATGTAACCTCAACCACCAAGGCACAGAACAATTTGAATCTTGATAAGGTGAATATACATAATGAATAAGATGTAAATGAATAAACCACACTGAGAAAATTGCCACAGTAAGGATACAATACTATTCATCAAATGTGACTAGAGAGAGACACATATGTATCTCAATGATAGAAACAAATGTATATGAAAAACACACAGTATTATATAACCTGAGAATGGGCAAAGGAATAATATGGCTTAGAGAAAATGTTTTAGGTCCCAGTCTGTATTAATCCCAAAAGGGGATAGAGTATTAAGTGAGTGGATCCAAAACATCTCACGCTGATTAAGCTGTTTAATGCTATCACCCCCTCGTGTAGGGACAGGTATAGATTCAATCCCCTCGTGTAGGAACAGGTATAGATTCAATCCCCTCGTGTAGGAACAGGTATAGATTCAATCCCCTCGTGTAGGAACAGGTATAGATTAAATCCCCTCATGTAGGTACAGGTATAGATTCAATCCCCTTGTGTAGGGACAGGTATACATTTGATCCCCTGGTGTAGGAACAGGTATAGATTCGATCCCCTCGTGTAGGAACAGGTATAGATTCAATCCCCACGTGTAGGAACAGGTATAGATTCAATCGCTGAAAAATGAAAGGTGGACAAGTCTCCCAATGTACAATGTGTAAAATGTTTGGAAACTGGCAGCATCTGATCTAGTTTTTTAATAGAACGAATGTGCTCCATAATTCTGACCTTCACTGGTCTGATTGTCCGCCCAACGAATCCTCGACCACAAACGCAGGTTAAGTAATAAATCACAAAATTACAAAGAATAAAAACTGGAATTGTGTGTGTTTTCTTACTGTGTACTATATCAATAGATTTGATAGGATTGGCATAGCAACAAATACACATTTACTCCATTTGAAAAAAAAAAAAAAAACATGTATTAAATTTGATTCATGAACACAGTCTGACCTGGAGGTAAATAAACTAGGCGAAAGATAGTTTGCCAAGGATTTAGCCTTTCTAAATGCAATTTTTGGTCCTTGCTCAATTGGCTCTAAGGTGTTCCTCCAAGGTGAGCACTTCCCAATGTTTCTGGATGATTGAGCGGATTTGATCCATGCCGTGTAATAAACAGCGGACTGGACACTTCGGGAGTTCCCTGGTCTCCTTGATTTAAATCCCTGCCTAGAACCAGTCGAACCATAAGAAAGTAACTCAGCATGAGTACAGAGTTTGGCATTCATGTAAGCCTCCTCTATTATTTATTTATAAAACATTTTACCAGGAAGTAATGCATTGAGAGTTACCTCTCGTTTTCAGCTATGTCCTGGGCATAGAGTTAAGACACTGATATGAGTAAACCGCTGAAGGTTAAAGGCCGAGTGCCTCCAACATGTATCTATTGAATCTGCAGTCCCCTACTGGGACAAAATAAAACAGGCAGAACTCTGAGTTACGCACTATACTGCTATCTCTTATTCTTGTGTTTTTTCTAAATAAACCCAAGAAGACTGTGTCGGTAAGAGCCCAGAAAGTCGTCAGCGCTATGCAAGTGTTTCGTTTGTCACTTATGGTGGAGAATGTGGGTCTGCAAATAAATGCGGGGATTTAAAATGGCCGCCCAGCCGAAGTAAAGTACAGACTCTGAGAGTAAAGTCTGTCCCTACTGTGTATAACTACCAGTTCTGCATACAGCATACACAGGGAAAAGTGTGAAAAGTATTGACGCAATAGCACCTCCAGAGGTCAGGGTGAAGAATACACCTGAAAGTGCAAAAATGGAGGAAAAAATGTGTTTAATGTGTCATGTGTCTGACCACACAAAGTGGTCTCCTTTCAGGAATGAGCGTCTGAGTACCCAGTGTGTCCCCGCAGAGCAGTATGAGAGGGAGCACGAGAATGTCCAGAAACTAAATCAAGAGCTAGAGGAGCAGAGACGGTGCTCCATCCCCAACAGTCAGGATGACCAGGAGAAAGAAACCTGGGAAAGCTAAATGAGAGGGTATTGTTTAAGCTGGGGAACCAGGTTTGTTTTCCCAAATGTGTTTTATCGCATCTATTGATAGTCAGATACCCATAACTCTGCATTTCCAGCCTTTATACATGTTTGAGAGCCATATTGCACTTCTAACTCTGCTGCATGTTGCTTGTCCCAGAACACCCAGCAGGCCTGGGGACTTCCTGTGAGATGCAATTAACCATGAATATTCGCTAAATGTGACCATGCGCCTTGTAACAAGATAACATCCCTTTGTGCAGACAAAGGGGAAAAGGTACTCACCAGAGACAGGAAATGGAACAGTTTCACTCTTTATTGGGGTCAGATGTTCCTCAGGGTTCGGTTCTTCTTTCTCTGACTTAATCTCTAATCTCTCCGGTACAACCACAGGGAAACCTGGCAACAAGAAAAGGAAAATCCATCATGTAAAGCTGGGAGTGGGGGGCACTTCTTGTGATATCTGTATACAGAAATACTCTATACTGATTCCTATGGGGGAGGGGTGAAGTGATTGATTTTACTTTATTATTAACCCGTTGGGTGCTGAAAAAGTTTTTACCCCTGAGTGCTGAAAACATTTCAGGGCTACCAATGTTCAAACCTCAATAACAATAATATCCTCAATATAACCTTAGACAAATGTTTTTTTTTCATTAGTACAGGTATCATATAATTGTATGCACGCTTTAATATTATTTCCCAAAATATTATACACATTTCAGTCCATTTTTAAACATACTGAATAAAGACAAGTGAGGATGTAAGGGTACTTACCACAAACTGGAAATGCATCTATTTCTTCCTTTATTGGGGTCAGATGTTCCTCAGTGTTCGGCTCTTCTTTCACTGACGTAATCTTTAACCGCTCCAGTACAACCACTGGGAAACCTGGCAACAAGAAAAGGAAAATCCATCATGTAAATCTGGGAGTGGGGGCGCTTCTTGTGATTTCACCTCCTCCTGATATTGGTATAATATAATACCTCTTGTAAAGAAATGTATTACTAGCCCTTCTGGCAGAAAATGACAGAGGTGAAGATATATTATCTTCTTACCTTCTGGTGGTTCTATAAGAAAACAAGATTAGTTTGGGTGTTTGACTCACATAACTGCCAAATAATCAGATATTCCCTCCTTGCAGATTTCGAAGACACCAAAATATCTTCTCTACTCACTTAACAAGCGTGGATCCATGCTGGCAGTGGGCAGTGCTGCTCTGGAGGTGCTGGCAGTGGGCAGTGCTGCTCTGGAGGTGCTGGCACTGGTCCTCTGGAGGTGCTGGCAGTGGGCAGTGCTGCTCTGGAGGTGCTGACCAGAGGTTACTTAATCTATATGTGTTGGATTTTAGAATGTGCCTGTATATAAGAGAAAACAGAATTGGAATGATCATTTTTTTGGACAAATATACAGCATTTAGTATCAGCTTTTTCAAACCTAAATCATTAACCCAAAAGGAGTCGGAGAAGACAGGGGCATCAAAAAACACATATGGTCCATCCGCAAACAGGCACTTCTTTTCAAACACTGCAAAACTTTAATAGCTCAGGATTGTGTCACAACACAACCATCTAGAAAAGTATAAAGAGAGTCGGAGATTTAACAGCCAAAAGACCAGTAAAGTCCTCATAGTGTAACATAGTAACATACTGTACAGTTTCATAGTATGAATAAAAAGCAGATACCGTACATGAGTGAGACTTTGATAAATGCTCCCAATACTCTCTCAGGTCCAGCAGTTCTGCTCCATACTGACACAGTCTCACTTTCCTATTTCATACGGTGAGAAGTGGGTAATGCAGAGGAACCAGTGCAGTAACTTCCCCTCACCTTACCCCACCATAATAAATAGGGGGGTTTGATCCCTCACACCCTCATTAATTTGTTCCTCGATCACCTCCAGTTTCTCACATTCAGCACATTTGTACCTGGCAGGACATGCTTATATAAAGGAATGCCTGCGGAAACACTGACATTTTACTCACTGATTATTTATTTTCCCCTGGTCTCTCAATGTCAGCACATGACATGAGGGAATAGGCTCTGCCCATCTGAAGGTAGGACACAGACTTCTCACCTGCTCACACCCTTATAAGCCCGTCCTATTATGACGGGATCACTGCTTCCCGACCCAGATAATTTCCAGAGGAATAGTTATATTCTGATACAGAATCAAAAGCACTATTCTCTGTGTTATATCTGTGGAACGTATCCACACGTATAATACAAGTATTGTAAACACAATAAGACAGTCTGTCTGTGAGTGGGTTTATTGGCTTTGCATCTCATCCTAGGCTATGTTTAAAAGCTTTGTTTAAAGCAGCAAGCATTGGCTTAAGGGTTTTCCATGTAATAATGGACTTGACAAAAGTGTGTGCTCATTTGCATGTCATTTCCCAGAATCCCTTGCTGCAAAATATATATATATATATATATATATATATATATATATATATACATACACAAATAGTAGCGCTAGTAAGTGATAAATAAGTGATAGAATGTGCAATAAAATATATCGTGAGTGTTGATATATATTTAAAATCGAATGAGTGAATATACTATAAATGTTGTAATAGAAAATTGAAATTATTGATAGATGAAATACTGGTGTTAGCATAGGAACAGTCTATACGGACTAGGCAAGCTTCTAATTGGTCATGTCTGACCAATATTATAAAAAACAAAAAGCGCCAGTTCCGTATATGAAATGGTAAATAGATTTTAATGTTAAGATAACCAGAGTAGTCCCAAAGACTGATGCTAAACTGGTATGATTAAAAGCAATCAATATGGGGGGCGTGGCCAAGACACCGAGCAAGCAGGACCTGTGTCTATACAGCTTTGTCTCAAGAGAGGACAAAATAAAGATAACAGGGACCAAAAAAACCCTCAACAAATATTAAAAAAGCTGGGGGAAGATATCATATTCATGCTGAATGACCCGGTGGCGGTGGATTATACACAAACCCCAAGCATACACGCAAAGACCGGGTCCCCTGGGCCACCTCTCTCAAATTGCCGTGTGGCTAAGATGGCGGCCAAGCAGGAAGGATTTACCTGGATCCGGCGCCAGACCCCGCAAGGTAGTCTCTCTGAGACCAAGGTCTGCAGACCCCCAAACCTTCTGGGATCCGGAGAGCGAAGCGAGGATCTGACCGGCGGCCTGATCTGCATCAACCCACCGCTGGTTCTGGCGGAGAGAGGTGGGTGCCGCGCGGGAGTGGTGACACCTGTTGGGCTTTTGAGCTCCCCATATAGGCAGCCTACGGGCGCCTCCCGCTCTATCCCGTTCTACGCAACGGCCGCACATGGTGTCGGGTCCCGGCGGTGTCTCATGCCCCCGTCAGCAGCCACTACACTAAACAAAGGCCTACAACAAAATAATAAACATTGTTTAAAATAAAAAATACTCTGCTGGTGCGGCTGGAGGTTAACTAAAATGGCCGCCACGGCGCTGTAGCTGCACGCCGCGCTTACCTCTCCCGGCCGGCAGTAAACCCGATCAGTGCACCTTCCCGCTATCCCCCCCTGCCTCCCTGTGCTGCCTTCCACCTGCCTGCACCGTCGCTGCGAGGAGGGGGGCTAAGAACAGCTGCTGCCTGGATCAGAGCTGTATGGCTCCTTGCGTTTCAGCCTGCGTGCCAAATCCAAGATGGCCACCGCAGGTTGTATTTAAAGGCATATCTCCCCCCAGGAACATAAATAAATAAATAAACACCACAACATAAAAAATCAGCCTAATCCTAGCACAGGGACTGCTGAGGCAGGAGAATAAAAAACAAAAGCAGATACATATGACCCGGCCACTAGGCAATGTCCGCATAACCCCTGAAAACCCAAGCATAGATGCAATAAAGTGGCTCGCAGGCAGAGGAGTGACACAGCAGACACTGACAAGATCAAATGACTTTGCCCCATTAAAATGTTCTAAAGAGGGGTTTCCGGTGACGTCCTCAGGTATGGTGATGTAGGGAAAGAGCTCCACGGACCCAACAGAATAAAACATAAATAGAACGCTCTCCCGCCAACATTCCCCGACCGAATTCCAGCAAGAGAAACACCGAGAGAATGTCCAAACAACAGAAAAACAGCAGCAAATCAAGGGGTTACTAAGTATTTTTCACCCCCGCAGAAAAGCCCAGAAAGCTCTGCAGAAGCCCAAGATGGCGCCGGAGCACGCGGCCCACAGGCCCCGCAGAGCAAATCAACACGGCCCAAAGAGACGGCTGCACCGGAGGAACCTGTAACGAGAGCCTACATGGAGGACCTAATGGCGTCCATGCACACGAAATTACAGGCTTCACTCGAAGCGGATCTCAGAGCAGTGGCAGCGGAGCTAAAACAAGACATGCAGGGCCTCACGGAACGCACAACAGGCTTGGAGGGGAAGCTGGCAGAATACCTTGCGCGACAGACCGAGGCCGAGGAGGAAATCATCCGCCTTGGAGAGGAAATCCAATTGCTAAAAGAGGGCCAAGAGTACCGGGACAAGAGGCAGAATTTGCGCATCCGCAATGTCCCTGAAACGGTTCTCCCGGGTCAAATCAGACCTTACCTCACGGAACTCTTCACATCTATATGTTCGTCTCTAGAGGAAAAAGATCTCGAAATTGACAGAGCCCACAGAGCCCTGGGCCCGCGATCAGAAGATCCAGGCCGAAGATGTGACATAATAGTCAGAATGCACAGCTACACGATGAAAGAGAAGATCATCATAGCATGCAGAAGCTCCTCATCAATTACCTTCTAAGAGGCCAAACAGATTTTCAACGATCTATCTCGCATCAAGGTCAACCGGAGAAGGGAGATGAAGCCCCTCACTGTGTTTCTCCGTGAAAATGAGGTGAAATACAGATGGGACTTCCCATTTAAACTTACCGCAAATAATGGAGGCAAGTTTCTCACCATTCGACGGCCGGAGGATATGCTCCCTTTCGCCCGAGCACTGGGCCTATCTCCCCCAGCTGCATGGCTGCCTAACTCAACCCAGACAGCCACGCGAGGAGGGGACGCAGATGGCGGCCCTGCAGACACCACAAAAAGAGCGGTGCATCAATGCTCCACCAGAAATAAATGAGCTAGCAGCAAACTGGACTCCGACACCCGGTCCCCACACTGATTGACTCACCTCTGGATTGCGATGACAGCGGAGCAGGAGGGGATGGTACCTCGGATGGGGCACATCAGCCCTGGATGTCCTGCGTCTTTCGACTTCAACAGCAACAGACCGTCACCACGGCCTTCCAGGCCCAGAAGTTCTGCAATCGGCCGGCAGCGCAATGCCCCTACTGTAATCCGCTCACTTGGGGCCCAGGCTGGGCGGCCAGGGGAGTGAGTAGCAGCCGGGGGGATCGGTACCCCTGCAGAGAAGACCGCGTGGGCCCACACATATGCAGAAGCCTCCAGGCTTGTTTTTCAAGGGGGGCGGGTTAAGCGAGCAAAGAGGGCCCAGAAAGGGAATGGGACCCCACACCCGATTAAGGAATCCTCAAACTGTGAGTACACCAACTCCCCCCCCCCCTTCCCTCCCCTACGGAAGGAGGCCGCATAACAGAGACCCCGCAGACTAGAGGGTTGAGCCCGGCGGCTGCCGTGGTATAAATACCCAGGGACCGGGACAGAGTTTGGAGAACGGGATCGGTTCTCTTTCCCTTCCCACGTTTGAAGGAGCATCAGCGCATAAGTTAACATTGACATCCCTGTTTGCCCACTTCCTCGCTGATGTTACCACCGAGTATTATTTGTTGAAGGGCTGGTAAGAAGATTGAGTAAGGCTGCCGGTCGCGTGCGTGAGGATGCGGCATGCGCCGCGGAGGAACGGTCCGGCGTGGGGGCGGGACAGGTGAGAGGCCGAGGGAGCGGGGAACCGGGGCAGAGAGCCGCCGTGGGGCCTAAGGTGACGGGGACCCGCTGAGAAGCGCGTGTCCCCCAATCCGTTACATTTACATATATATATATTTGTTTTTCTAACAGAGTTATGTGAAATAATTATATAAACTTGTGTAAGATGGCATTCAAAGTGAGTTAGTACGTACATACCAACAGCAATTCCCTATGACCTCTGTCTAGGCTAGATCTGGTATAGCTCTCCTTATACACAACTATTACTCTATATATAGGAAATTAGTTCTTCCTCTTTCATAGAGCTTTTCTGCTATAACAGACCTTTTCTGTTTGTTCTTCTTACCGGAGACGTCCCTTCAATCAAAATATGATCTGGGACTTCCTCACATCGGCTGTTTGAGGAGCATTGCATCGTGGGTCAAGAGTTGCTGACGGAGCAGGATTTGGAGGGTGAATACAGCAAAGGTAACAAACACATTGGTTGTATGTTATTTAACTATGTATTTTTTTAGGATGCCCATTAACTGCCAAAGTGGTTATCTATGCCCCTTTATGGGTATAGATAATCAGTGACAAGCAATGCATATTTAGGCAAATGTTTGTTTTGATTTCATTGTAATGTATTTTGTGGGTTTTTATTTAGGTTGCCCATTCATTGTCAGTGTGGCAATCTATGCCAATATTCTGGGTATAACTTATCACAGTCACTGGCTTTACTGCCAAATGCTTGTTTTATTTAAACAGAGAGACTGCTCCATCCCCAAAAGTCAGTACGCCCAGGAGAAAGAGGCGTGGAAAATTGAAGCTGCTGCCACGAAATCGGCAGAGCTGAAAAATATGATGAAGGAGGCACTGATGCAAACTTGAAGCTTCCACCTCTTTCCTGTGCTTGCTCTAAGTGGAAAAATTGCAGGATCAAGCTGAATTTTTCAAAAATAAAATGGAACAAGCTCTGAAGCCATTGGAAGTCAAAGATAGAGATTACAAAACTAAGAGACACTTGGGGGGACTCACCACTTGGACGCCACCAGGGATGGAAGCCAATCGAGGGAGCTTCTGGGACCCTCACAATAATAATAATAATAATACAAGTTTTCCACAACAAAAAAGGCACAAGCAGCATCACAAAACCCCAGAACCAAACCAAGATGTCAGTAAAGTATAAAAACCCACAGCAAAGGAACTTCCATGCTTCTTTGGAGGCTCTCAGTGTGCAGCCGACCATGAGGGAGTAGATCTTGGAGCAGATAAAGCATGTGAGAAGGAAGATCAGGCTGGGGAGGGCGGCGGGTCACTTGCAGGGGGTTCATCGAGGAGCTCTTTAAAAACGATAACACAATCATTTCAATCAGAACTCCGCTCAGTAGTCAAAGAATTTAAAGAACAAATTGCAGTATTGAGCCAGCGGACCACAGACCTAGAGTCCAAAATGGAGGACTCCCTCCAGCGGCAAGCTGTCAAGCTGTGCTCACCACGGACAAGGAAGGACCCCGAAACTGAGGTGAGAGAGGTAACAACTGCACCCACAGCTACGGGAACACGTCTGGAAAGTGGAAAATAGGCGTCTGGAACCGTCTAGGAGTATAAGATAAGTAAGATACTCGCCAGACGAAAAGGGAAGATAGTTGGTACCGAGAGCCTGGGGTCCAGAGCCGGGGGGGTAGGTCGGAATCCGCAAGCCGAGGTGAAGGGTCGGAGAGTTCAGGAAGTCAGGGTACAAGCCACGGGTCGAAGTCCAGAGCGGGTCCACAGCCAAGCCGGTTCGGTACAGAAGGGATCACTAGGGAAGACAAAGAGACAAGAATTGAGGCAGGCACGACCGTGGGTAACAAAGGGCACACAAAGCTATGCTCAGCCAAAGAAGGAATGGCTGAGCAGGGTATAAATGTGGACAGAGCCCAATAGGAACAGGGGGAGGGACGGAGGAGCGGCCCCATGGGAGGCAGAGATAGGCCAGAGAATGTGCCACAGCTGATGATGTTTACGCGTGGCTTGTGAACGGTACACGCGCATCAGGCGTGTGCACCGCGCGGAGGAGGTGCGCGCGGCCTGAGCAGGGGGCGGGAGTTCATCCTGCGAGAGGGCAGAAGAGTCCCTGTGTGCGCGCGCATGCGCGCGTCCTGAGGCAGCCGCGGGAACCAGAGAGGTAGGAAGAGGGTCCCGCTCGCGGCGGTGAGTCTGTGGGGCCGGGGAGCGCCGGGTGTGTTGCGGCAAGGAGGGAACCCTCTTTAGAAGAGGTTTTCCCCGAAGTCTTACACAAGCACAAACAGATGACGAAATCGTGAAACTGATTTCATAGTTCAAATTCCTCAAAGAAGCCCAAGAAAATAGGGAGAGGAGACAGAACGTTAGAATCCGGAATATCCCGGAAACTATTCCTATGGATGGCCTACGCCCCCATTTTAACAGATTATTTAAAAACATTGATCCATCGCTGGAAGAAAAAGATATTGAGATGGAAGGGGCCCACAGAGCCTTAGGCCCTAGATCAGAAGAGCCCAAGAGTTGCATGGACGTGATCGTCAAGATGCACCACTACACCACTCAAGAAAGAATCATCAGATGCTGCAGGGAAAAAGGCGACATCCACTTCGAGAACAACAACCTCCAAATATTCAACGATCTTGCTAAAGAAACAGTGACCAGACGGAGAGACCTAAAACCACTGACTTCCCTCTTGAGAGAGAGGGGAATCAAATACATATGGGGCTTCCCATTCAAACTAATTGTAATGAAAAACAGAAAACAATTCGTCCTGAGATATTCAGAAGAAAGTCCAAAACTCCTACATACCCCGGAATTATGCCATCCCCGGACAGCACTAGTCCAATGCCCAAACATCAGAGCCCAGAGTGGCAAGAAGTCACCCACGCGCCTCAGAATGGTTAGCCTCACAGAATCACCAAAGACCCACAAATAAGAAATAGGAGCCGACCCCACCCCCTCTTTACAGCCCCATCCCCTGCTCAGCGACCTACCGAAGACCCCAGCCTCAACAAAAGAAAACAACCAGAACCACAACGAAAGAAGATCCAATAAAAAAAAACCCACAAACAACAAGCAAAAGGTCCAAACAGAAACATAAGAAGCAGGTGCCTACCTCTCCACTTGGGCCGGCGGACATCGTGGGAGCCACCACGTTCTGAGGATCAGAAGATCAACGCAGAGTCCACCCGTCCCCACGAGCTGCGGGCCTGGCGGCGAGCGCAACAAAGGAGATCCAGCTTGGAGAGAAACACGTGGGCTCCAGAGCTCCAAGCGTGGCTGGAGTCCCAAGCGCTGCAGGAGATCGGGCACAACACACGGGTTGCGGGGGGACATCCATACCGGACATGCTTCCTCTCCCCCCCTCAGTGCTCCGTACCAAGACCCCCTCCATGCCCCAGCTCCATACCCAACACCCCGATCCCCCCTGTGCCCCGCACCCCAACCCCCTCGTCCATTCCCAAAACTGCAGGTGGAGGCCGCAACTGTCCTGGGCCTGGACCGAGTGGGTTGCGGGCGGGAGAGGTGGAATTGACCTGGGTGTTCAGTCAGAGGAGCGCCAGCGAGCCAGGAGAGGAGGTGGCGAGGGGGACATGGAAGATTGGGGGGGACGGACTTGGAGAGCAGCGTGACGGCTCTGGAGCTCTGCTGGAGATCCGGATACTCCCTCCCCCTCCATGCTGGTGCCGGAGCTCAGAGCTCTGCCTCCCTCCCACTCCCCCTCCATGATGGCACTGGATCTGAGCTCTGCTGTAGAGCTAGACGCTTCCCCCCCCTCCCCTCCATGATGGCACCGGATCTCTGAGCTCTACTGAAGAGCCGGACAGTTCCACCCCTCCCCCCGCTCCTCCATGCCCTGCGCCCCGACGTCCTCACCCAGATCTGCGGGAGGGGGCCGCGGCCATTCAAGGTCAGGGCGAGGGACCCGAGGGAGGGGTGAGAGACAGGTGCCCGGTCTGAGGCTAGCCAGGAGTGGAGGCAGCATAGCACAGACGCCCGGCCCAACCAACAACCCCACTACAATAACGGATGAAACGCTGCAGACAAGCACAACCAAGTTTGATACCCCTGATAGATGGGCTCCAGCCGAGCGCCGACCTGGGGTCCATGGTAGGTGGTGGATAATCGGCGCGGCACCAATGCCTGGGCAGGACTTGAGCCCGATACCAGTGGTACCGAGCAGAGCTCTGTATCACCCCACTCTAGAAAGTTAAGATGGCCAACCGGCTGTACCATTATCGTTAGCATAAATGAGTACCTATAGGATCTTTGGAGGTGACCAAAAGTAAAAATAATGCTAAATGTAGTGTCAAATGCAGTGGGGGATGTTAGATGAAAGAAAACTTGGCCGCTACCTCAATGACAGATAGAAAAAAGTAAGATAGTAATAAATATTACCGTCGTTTTAATGTCTCCCAAGTGGACCCCAAATAACGGGGGCACTTGATGTAAAGTAGGCTCCTGCAGCTCAACCTCACTAGGATCTATCCAGGATCCTTAGGTATATGTGAACAAAAGAAACATGAGGGAGCACAAGATAAATAAACAAATTCTTCAAATCATCGTATTTGAATCAACTTGCAGATCTCAATGATGGAATGGCTATGAGTATAACAAGACCACCATAGTACTCAGTGTTTAGTCAGTAACTATGTTCTGTAACCACTCCCCATTGTTCTTAACAAAAATGCAAATAAAGAACGAGTTTACAAAAAAAATACACAGCAAGATCCTAGCCAATAGGTTAAACCCCCTATTACCAAGGCTTATCAACATAGTTCAGGTGGACTTTGTCTCAGGCTGACAGGCTTCGGACAATACAAGAAAAATAGTCAATATCATAGAACATGTCCACTCCACTAAAACAAAGACAATACACAGAGAAGGCGTTCGACAGAATAAAGTGGACATTCCTGGACAAGACCATGCAGTCCTTTGGTTTCTCTGGACCATTTTTAGGGGGGGTCAAAGCCCTCTATCACTCCCCTAGAGCCCTAGTTAAAATACCAAGTAATAAACTAGAGACAATATTAAGAATGGCACAAGGCAGGGCTGCCCCCTATCTCCCCTCCTCTTTGCCCTATCAATTGAGCCTCCGGCCTCAAAGATCAGAAAGCACCCAGTTATTCAAGGAATAAACATAGGTGACAATAATTACAATATATCGCTGTTCCCAGATGATGTCATCCTAACCTTGGCCAACCCACTGATCTCTACCAAATATGCTGAAGTCACTAGAGAAATTTGGTGGGCCCTCAGGATACAAAATCAACAAAGGACAAATCAGAAGCCTTGAACCTGTCCCTCCCAAACCCAGAGATCCAAATTCTACAAAACAATTTTAAGTTTAAATGGCGACCAACACATAATAAATATCTAGGGGTCAACATATCTAGAAACTACAAATTGCTCTATCAAAAAAACTACTCCATTATTTCCCCCACTACCACATTATTTGGCAACATTAAAAAGGACCTATTGAAGTGGAGCAAGCATCAGATATCATGGATCGGTAGGATAATCTCCATAAAAATGAATATCCTCGCCACACTGCTATATTATTTCCAGACCCTTCCAATTTATGTACCAAGAGGTGAACTAAGAGCCCTACAGAACCAAATCTTTAAATTCATCTGGCAAGGGAAGAGATCAAGGGTGGCTAGGTCCGTGCTGATGGCCTCCAGATCGAATGGCGGCATGGTGGTCCAGATATACTTCGGTACTTCCATGCAGCAAAACTAAGCCAAATAGTCGGCTGGAACTCTGTTCTGCTGGGTAGCAATCGAATCGAGATACTCAGAGGATTGCCCGTTACTAATATCGCTCTGGACAATAGGGAAAAAAGACCAGGGATATAAAGAACAAGAACCTGTAAAATTCCCAATGAACATCTGGGCTAAAACAAAAACAAAATGTAAACTCACGTCAACTACCTCCCAGATTACTACAGCCACCTTCCCCCTCCTTTGATAACCCAAATTAATTTCCCACCAGGGATGAGCTCAAGCTATTTTGACCAGTTTAAGAATAAAAACATTAAAAGGATTGGAAACTTACTTCACAAGGGGAAACCCCTAAGTCTCCAAGAGCTTAGAACCAAATATAACGCCCCAGACCCACCGCTATTCAAATTCCATCAAATTAGGCATTTCCTCCTGTCTATCTTCAGGAACTCAAAATTTCCGTAGCTGACCAACTTCGAGCACTTATGCAAAAAGGAAAAATACCAAAAAGGACTAATAAGGATGATTTACGCAGGGCTAGAATAGGTGGGGTCCACTACAGACCATAGTTATATGACCAAATGGCCCAGAGACCTGGGGATGGAAATTGACAGAAAAGACTGGGAAGATATCTGGGATAATGTGGCAAAACCTCCATCTGTACGGCCACAAAAGAAAACATATATAAAACATACCAATGGTATCTCGCACCAAAGAGGCTAAAACAGATCTTCCCAGAATCCTCTGCCCAATGCTGGAGGGCATGCGGCCAGGTAGGCGACATAGTCCACATATGGTGGTTCTGCCCGGCAATACATAAATACTGGAAGATGATCCAGAAGATTATAAATGAGACCACAGGCTTAGAAATCCTCCTGTGCCCCCTGGTATACCTGCTGGCCAAACCAGTAGAGGAAATGAGCCACCCTATTAAGCGCCTGATATCGCATATTCTGACAGCAACAAGATCCGCGATAGCAGCCACTTGGAAAAAAAACATTGTCTCCATCCAGGTCAATGGTTACAAATAGAATTAACGAAGTGATGTTGATGGAGAGGCTCACGGCCTTCCTTAAACACTCCACCGAAATATTCCACAAAATATGGGACCCTTGGCTAGAAGCCTAATAGAAGACAATATAGGCCAGATAAGTAGGAGTTTGAGTAGCTCGAGACCTAGGGTTGGGCCTGGAAGGGAGATAGACAGCAGAAATGAGAGTGACAGAGATTCGCTGCCCAGGGAGCCAGGCCAAACAGGACAAGATGATTGGTACCCCCCTCCATTTTATTGTCTCTTCATTTGTTATTTCTTTCTTCCATCCTCTTCTCTTTTTTATATCAAAATCTGAAATATAAATCTAAAATCAGTTTGGGTTCCACGGTTCGCTCATGAAATAACTATATGTATTTACAATGGTTTGAAAACACAATAAAAAATGTAAAACATAAAAGGACACTTGGGTTACAGAAGATGTCCATGGAAAAGATGGCGATAGAATTACAGGATATACTCAAGAAACAGAGGTTTCTTGCGGATGAATTAAACTTGCACAAAAGCCTAGAAGTGGAAGAGCTTGAAAGACTGAAAAATTAGATTATAGTTCTGCAGGGAGAGAGGGAGTATGCAAAGACTTTACGGTCAGTGGTTAAAACATTTGAGTCTGAAAAGATGAAGTCGGAGAAAAAGGTTACAGAATTAAAACAGAGTGAGGCTCTGCAGACCAGTACACATGAAGACAAAGGTATTAGTGAAGAATCAACACCAGAAGAATCATTATCTGATGAAGCTGAAAAGATAGGATGTTCTATATAAATGGATGTAGAATCCGCTGCTCCGGTATTAAGTATATTGAGTTACATGGAAGAGGATGCAGCGAAAAACCATTCTGCAGGCCTAGAAAGCATGGTAATTGCCCCAAAGGAGAAAAAACAAAGTGACTGGTTGGAGTAAAAAGGTGCTTGGGAAAAGACGTCTCACCAAGGAGAACCAGACCCAAGGATCCAGCCGGAAGGTGGACTGAGGAAAGATTGGAGGGAAGGTTGAAAACCTCTTCAATTGCAAGGCGAGAAAGAAGAAAAGGAATCCAAAAGACTCCCTCGTGAGGCCGAGCTAAAAATTGCATGTGTGGAATCGTGTCCGACCTCGCCTACAGGCCGCTCCATCACACGGTTACTACTTGCTAAGCTAAGGGGTTAGTGGCCATTAGTTTATTTTTTATTGGAATGTTGCTGTCCATGGAGGAAAGGGAGGAAGACTAGGGCGGCCTTCATCGTGGCAGGGGTAAGTAGAACTTTAATTCTTTTTATGCTGGCTGGATGTTTTATTTTTAATGGAGAAAATGAGCTATGATCCAGATCTTAATAATATGGATTTTGTCCATTATTGTACTGTATGTGTTGGGGGTGGGAGGGAAGTTTCTTGGGGGAAGAGGGAGTGAGTAGTATGGTAAAGGATTCAGCTAAAGAAACAGTTAAATCACTTAAAGACATGATAGGTTTTCAAACACTCGTCAACTCTTTTGAAGAGTGTGTCTTCGACTGCTTCCGGGCTACCGTAGCACTCCTCTAGCCTTTCCCATACTAAGTCGAGACCTACTTGGGGGTGGTTCACGTTTGCTGCCCTGAGTCTCTTTGCATGGTCTATGGATTCTTTCCCCAGCCATTTGGTTAGTAGGCTGAGTTCTCCCCTTGCGGAGAAGCCCAGTGTCTTGATTGCGTCTTTGAATGTGAACTTACATATTCGGTAGTTCTCAGGACGGTCGTCCAAGTTGGTAAGACCTGTTTGCACCATGTCACGCCAGATCATGTACTTGCCCATGTCTGTTAGGCCTGAGGCATCGGTGTGTTGGTCGCGTTCTGAGGTAGTTGCCGGGAGGGTCCTTGGCGTGGACGTGGAATGACTGCTGGTCAGTGTGAGGGGCTGTGTTTTCCTGTGTGGGTGTACCTGGATTCCGAGCCTGTTGTAGTGCATCCGTGTGCGCGCTGGCGTGTGGATCACTGTTGCGGCTGTGGCAATCCCAGGTAGTGTGTACCCATGAAGGAACAGCGTCTTCTCCACGTGGACCTAGCAAGTCTTCAGTGTCTGTGGTGTCACCCTCGTCGTGTGGAGATGGCGTGCTGATATTTACGCTGAAGAGACTCCTTATATAGTCTTCAGTGCATTGGACTAGATCCTCTGAGATTATCCGCCTGTACGGTCGCTCCCCGCCATCCTGTTGCGCGGCTGGTTCTAAGACTTCGGCTTGACCTATGGCTGCTTCTAAGACTTTGGCTTCAGCTATGGCTGCGGCGGCTTCCCTCTCTATTTAGGGCCTCCAGTTCCGCATCAAATTCGGCTTTGCTACGCGCTCTGACCCGTGTCCTGGCGGGTGTCCGGTGGCGCTAGCCGTGGGGACCTGCGCAGGGTTAGGTGGGAAGGTATCTCCTCACTGTGTAGCTGTGTATAGGGTGACCATTTGTCCCCCTTTTGCCGGGACAGTCACGTTTTTTTGTGTCCTGTCCCGGTTCCGTCTGTCCCGGATTTGTCCCGGGTTTTGGCCCCGGTCCCGGGATGCGGCGAGGCAGCGGTGAGGAGGATGCCGTGCGGGAGCAGGTAAGTTTTTTCCATGTTGAATGAATGGTTGCCGGGGGGCGGGACTTACAATGCCGGCCGGGCCGCAGGGGATTGGCTGCAGGTCAGAGGGTGCCAAGAGCGGCAGTTTGTACCTCTGCGTCCCAGCGCTCCCACCCCCCCCCTTTGGTGCGGGAGATGGGCGCAGGGGTGGGTGCAGGGGGAGGCGGGGAGCCGCCTGCTCGTGGCTGCCTCTGTCTGTACTCCACTGTGTGTCTGTGTGTATCAGTGTGTGTGCGTGTGTGTACCAGTGTGTGTGTGTACCAGTTTGCGTGTGTATCAGTGTGTGTGTCAGTGTGTGTGGGTCTCCCTCTGTCTGTCTCCCTCTCTGTCTGTCTGTCTCCCTCCCTCTGTCTGTCCCCCTCCCTCTCTGTCTGCTCTCCCTCCCTCTCTGTCTCCCTGGCGGTGCAATGCGCTTAGCTGTATCAGAGGATATCACTCAATCTCCGGATACAACTCTTGGGGTATCCCATAACCCAGAACCCCGCTACATAAACACATTCTGCAAAGACATTCTCCGCCAAACCCACCCTGAAACTTACAGCCTAGAAATCTCCCAATCCCAGCAAAAATCACATCATCCTTTAATGTCACCAAACTGTCTGTACTCCACTGTGTGTCTGTATCAGTGTGTGTGTGTACCAGTGTGTGTGCGCGTGTGTACCAGTGTGTGTGTGTGTACCAGTTTGTGTGTGTGTACCAGTGTGCGTGTGTGTGTGTCAGTGTGTGTGGGTCTCCCTCTCTGTCTGTCCCCCTCCCTCTCTGTCTGTCCCCTCTGTCTGTGTCTGTCTCCCTCCCTCTGTCTCCCTCCCTCTCTGTCTGTCTCCCTCCCTCCCTCCCTGTCTGTCTCCCTCCCTGTCTGTCTCCCTCCCTGTCTCCCCCTCCGTCTGTCTCCCTCCGTCTCATCTATACGTAAACTATTTCCGTTTAATAAAAGATGTGGTGTCCTGTCTTCTGAGTGCTAAAAGTTGAGTTCTTATTCTGGTGTCAGGAATGGAGCGAGTGTAAATATTCCCTACATTCACTAGCCTCATTCTTGACACACATTAGAAAAATACTTTAACCTTTTAAAACACTAAAAATCTGCTCAGCTTCTTAACCTTAGCGTGAGCACCTTCCTGTACCCCTACTCTAGGCTCTGGATACCTCGGCATGGATGTGGGTTCCTCTGCTACACTGGGGAGCCCCTTGCTATACTAAGGACTCCGTGGATACCTGCAGATATATTTTAACCACTTCATACCGATTTATCTTCTGGAAGATGCTGCAGCAGGAACTCTGGCGGTGTCGTAAGAGCGTTTTCAGGGTACGAGGTTGGCGGTGTAATGCGCTTAGCTGTATCAGAGGATATCACTCAATCTCCAGATACAACTCTTGGGGTATCCCATAACCCAGAACCCCGCTATAAACACATTCTGCAAAGACATTCTCCGCCAAACCCACCCTGAAACTTACAGCCTAGAAATCTCCCGATCCCAGCAAAGGCAAAAATCACATCATTCTTTAATGTCGCCAAAATGAGTATACAGTTGCAGTAATAAATTCTCGACATCTGGGTCCCAGAGCTGACACTCTAAGACCCTAACACATGGGTCAGGGTTAACCAAGTGGGCTTGACCTTTATTATAAGCCTGGTTAACCCCTTCACCATCACATACATATACACACTTTTTTACGTGCACACCTTTATAGCAAATCACATGTACTGTACATATTAGTGGGTGTATGTTTGCATATTTATAGATGTTTATGTATGTGTAACCCTGTTTCCCCCCAATCTCATATAGGGCCTATCATGGTTACATGATACTACTCTGGTTACATCTTGTAGTGTGGCGCAGACCTGCTGGTAAAAGGGGGCCCCGAGTCTCCCGCAGGGTGTTATAGGGGGATGACAGGACAGGCTTCTGGGGGTCTTGCCCGAATCGTACTCACAGGTGCAGCGCCTCCATCTTGTGCAGCCCCCAGGTGTATGGGGAGAAGTCTCTGCAGGAGAATCTCTTCCCCCTCTTCCCAATAGACTTCAATCTCAGACAAGAGGTATAGTAAAACCCAGGTCCTTTATTCTCCCTGTATTCAGCACAGCAGTTGGTATCAGCTTTCAGGGTTTCCACCCTCAGGATGTCCCTGGACTTCACTCCCAGCCTACGTGCACTAAGAGCAGTCCCAGCTCCTCCCTTATCTCCTGGTGGGATAAGAGGAATAGTCTCCCACCGCTCCCCAAGGGGAGGGCACACAGTATGCAGAGCCCTGCACACTGATCACAGGTAGACTTTGCCTCTCAAGGTAGAGGCAGACTGACTAAATCAGGAAGTACAGTGCATTAAATACAGATCCAGTCAGCACCACCCCTGTGCCTCTAATTGTACACAAGACTTGATGACACTACCTTCTCTGACTGCACTGCAATGAGTGGGGAAACCCCATGATTACTCCTGGCAACCTGCCCTTACCAGGTATTACTGCACAGGAGGAGGGCAAACTGATAGCCAATTCTAGCTAGGGCTACTACATATGTATGTACATGGGCCAGTTTACATGCATGTACGGTATATAGCTGTGTATGTACTCTGCTTATTGTGTGTGTGTATTAATAAGTGCAGGTGTGTACACTGCTTTCTGTGATCTTTGTATATTTACACCATTTAGAAAATGAGGGGTTAACCCCTTGTATGCTAGACACGAGGCTACCACATGCTTGGGTTGGTGCTACTATAGCGTGCAGTCTACTTTTACTGTTCTACTATAGCGTGCCGACTACTTTATCAACTAAACAAAGGAACATTATGGTATGTATTGGTTATTATTATCCAACAATATAGCTCATTGGTTTGTAACGATAAACACTTCGTATGCCTTTAAGAAATTGTAAAAACAAATCTTCTGCATCCTTTCTTAGCACTTTCCAGCAAATGTGATCAAGGTGTGATTGAAATAGCTCATTAGGAACGCCTCTCATTTTCTTCAAAATGCGTATTTTGGCATCCAACCACGACCTTTCAATCCCTTGCGTGTTTGCTCCCGACACTGGATCCACGTAATTTTCTTGATGGTTAAAAATACAACTGCGCTGTCTTCTTTGCAGATGATATTTTTATAGAAATTTTTTAACAACATTATAGTGGGTTAAACTGATATGCACCGTCAACTGACTATAGGAATTCAAATGAGGGTTAAACTGACAGACGTGGACCACAGATCACCGGTAGACAGGACGCTATAGTAGCACTCTTGGGTTTCTATATGGCGGCACATACAGAGACCCAGACACAGCACCCACCTCTATGCCTGGGGTCACCCTAATCTCCCTCAGCTGTAGTTCTGCACTGCAGATTGGGGGAGGGAAGAGGGCTCTGTGTCTCACTTCTACATCTCCAGCTATGCACAGACCTCTCCCCCCCCCCCCCCCCTCTCTCCTCTGCACGGACCTCCCCCCCTCCGGTGTCACAGACACTTTGTTTAAAACTGGGACATGAGAGAATGCAGCAGATATTTGGGACATCAGAACATACTGTCAGACCAGGACTGTCCCCGGGCAAACGTGTCAGCCTCACACAGAGAAGCTATAGCCCATAACACACACATGATGCTGGCCCTGTGGTAATGAAGGAGTTAAACTCCAACCAATACTCCCTCAATCTAATTACTTTCTAACTCTATTTAATAACTTTCCCAATCTTATCCTACTGATTCCTAATGTTAATTCCCAATGTAAAATAACCCCCATTATCTCCCAGTCCCTGTGATACCAGGAGGAGTAACCCCCCCAGTGCCAGAGGCTCCCCCTCACTATCAGAGGCTCAGCCTCTCAGGCTCCTGTGTGTAAGGAAGCTCAGAACAGCACTGGGATAATGTGCACAGGTCACACAAGGGAGGGGAAGGGAGGAGGAGGAAAGCACTTACCCAATAACACAGGCTGAAGATCTCTGTGCAGCAGGGGGTGGGCAATGTGAGGGGGGCACAGGAAAAGGGACTTAGAGGCTGCAGAGCCTATTCCTCAGTGTGTCCCCCCCTCAGTGCCTGAGATGTGCACTTTATCCCCCCCTCACTGTGTGTGTACTTCCTATGGAGGGTGGGGGGAGCCCCTGTGATCTCTCCGTCCTTCCCTGTGGGAGTGACCTGGATTCCCCCCTCAGGATGTGGGACAGTCTGTGCTCAGGATCAGTGTTTCCTGCCGGAATCAAACCTCACACACCCGGACATCCGGCTGCAGCAGCGCGACCATAGAGAGGGAAGAGGGGAGGCCAGAGCGCCTCTAACCAGCTCCTCCTGAGCTCATATGGAACAGGGACCCCTGGTGGGCTCCCAAGTAAGGTGCGGTGAGTGCCCCCTGGTGAGAGCTGCACGTGGTGCTGGCTGTGGGCTGGTGAGAAACATAGTGACAATCTCACCCCTATCTCCCACCGTATATAGTGAGGTCTGGTGATATACTCTGTGCCATGTGTCTGGTGATATACTCTGTGCTGTGTGTAGTGACGTCTGGCGGTATACTCTGTGCCTGTGTGTGTAGTGAGGTCAGGCGGTATACTCTGTGCCGTGTGTGTAGTGAGGTCAGGCGGTATACTCTGTGCCGTGTGTGTAGTTTGTTTTTTCTGTGCTCACACCTCTCCTGTTGCTAATGTGGGATTTTTTCTTTGATTCATATGGTGCAGAATAATTGCCCCTAAATATCACCCCCTTTTGCCTTGATA